>JAAAWM010009976.1:0-31847 GCA_036873465.1 Thinopyrum obtusiflorum
TAGTACCTCCTTTCGCCGAAAGCGTGGGACATCCAGCAGTCCTACCACTTCAGTAATAATGACCAATGAGTCGTCAAATCACATAGACCCAGCAGTAAGTTGGACGGATGAAGCAACCATCACTCTTGAATCCGCTTCTCCCTTCAACGCAGGCGCCAGTGAGAGGTCGTGTCCGCTCTGCCCAGGCATGAATGCGGCACCGATTCTGTGGAGCGGCACTGACCGTTTCGGGCGGGAAGCGCGCGCGGGCGATGGAGGGGCTTTGGGTGGGCCAGGCTGGTCAGGAGCGGGCGTGGCAGCTGTCCGCCTGTCCCTACCGGACGCCCGGAAATGAGAGTATGCACCGACTCTCGCGGCTAAAATCGTACACTACACACCATCTCTCTGTAGGAGTAGGTCGATCTGTCGCTCTCTCTAACACACACATGCTGTTAAACACACACACACACACACGCGCGCGCGCGCGCACGCACACACAGGTTCATAGAATAATAAAATCGTGCGAGTGCGAAGCCACAGGAAGTGAGATACAAATGGAGTACGTACAAGAAGCAAAGAGGTGACGAATATTCCATCAAACCTGGACTGAGGAGTAGTACTCCCTCCGTCTAGGTGTTAAGTCATCTTACGGAAATCAGATATTCCCAAAATGTTTAGGCGTCGTCCATCAACTTCGCATCTCAATCCCCTCCTGGCCTCGTTGCTAGCGAGCGTTGTTACTTAGGGAGTGTTTGGATCCTTAGCAAGAACAGCTTATAGCATAGCCGGGCAAGGTTAGGCATTTGGAACTGTTAAAATATGTTAGCTTTTGTGGGCCAGCTAGCTTGGGTGGGCTAGAAAAACCTTGCTAGCTCAGGAGAGCCAGATCGGCTCGCTTCCGACGGCAAACTTCGCGTAGTAGTAACATAGACTAGTAACATATGCATGTTACTAGTCCAAGTTACTCACCACTATGACCAGCCTAAGCAATGTAACCAAACGAGAATGATCCAATGCATGGAGCACAACTACGCATTGATCAGTCAAGAAATCAAAGTCGGCTTGCATGCGAGTTAATACGTGGCCCTGCATGGTTGCTAAAACGGCATCTCTTAGTTGTTTGGATTAATTGTTGCGTTTAGAGACAGAAATCAGGGCTTTGATTGGAGGAATGACCGGTCAAGTTTCTCCTTCTCCTCCAATCTGCTTGCACCTTGGTCCCGCTGCACCTTCTAACGTGACTTATTACACCTAGACGGAGGGAGTCGTACGAGATACGGTGGCACACTGACTTAGGTCGAATACAAGTGCCCAAAATTGTGTGCATGTTATAATAAGGATTCACTTAAAATAGTACGTGAGCGAACAGAGGGATCAATTGGACAGTGTTCCCGAGCAGTAGCGAGATGTGTGAGGTAAGATACACCGCTGGAGCTTTTATTTTTTCTTATTAATTTGTTTGTTTCACCCTCTGACTGGTGGGACACAACGTACTACGTGGAGAGAGGTAAGGTGACTAAGGCTGCATTATTTTTGCACCACTATGGATAGTCTTACCACCAAAGCCACATGACACGATCATGATTGAAATCCCAATGACTCCCACACACAAAAAACACGGCATGCTTGTCACACGAATGCAGGAATGTATAAAAGGTTATTTTCCTCTCGTTGAACATAACGGGAGGGTTGTGTAGCTGGTTAGCATGTTCGCTCATCAAACTTGAGGTCTCGGGTTCGATAACTACACTTGAGCATAATTCATGCCAGGAGGATTCTTTGACTGCTCA
The DNA here is from genome assembly GCA_036873465.1 of Thinopyrum obtusiflorum. Lineage (NCBI taxonomy): Eukaryota > Viridiplantae > Streptophyta > Magnoliopsida > Poales > Poaceae > Thinopyrum > Thinopyrum obtusiflorum. The sequence goes on from JAAAWM010009976.1 coordinate 1,770, forward strand.
AAATGGATGGATACGGAGCTATACGATCAGCTGCAGCCTCGGCGCTTGTTTTCTAGGGTTTGCACTCTTCACACTCTCTCCAGTATATATATATATACACGCTGGAGCCTCAGCGCTTGTAGTTGCTCTCTTCACACTCTCTCACCCTCTCCAGATCTAAACAAGACTTTGTTGGCCTCTCTCTCTCCCCTCACTGCTGGTCTGCTTGTAGTTGCTCTCTTCACACTCTCTCACCCTCTCCAGATCTAAACAAGACTTCGTTGGCCTCTCTCTCTCCCCTCACTGCTGGTCAAAGAGCCGGCACGATCCGTCCGCCGGGAAGGGAAGGAGGCTTAACGATGTCGCCGTCGGCGAGGAAGGGAATCCACTACCGGCGCAGCTGTTCACTTTCACCCAGCGGCGGCGCGGGAGGGCCTCCGACCCCTTCTTCTTCGCCGCCGTACATAGTGTGGGCCGAACGGCCTCCGGTCGCCCACCGAACCACACCCCAAGAACCTTAAGGTATAATTTACTTATTCCACATGCATTGCTCTAGCTGCATGTGGGCTTTTTCCACTTCTGCACTTGAATCTAGGTGTTGGATCAAACAGGAAAGTAGTGGGGAAAGTTGTATACCATGAATCTAGGACGTGGTTCAAAGAGGAAAGGAATGGGGGAAAGTAGTGGGAAAAGTTGTATAGCATGAATGTAGGACGTGGTTCAAAAAGGAAAGGAAGGGGGAAAGTAGTGGGGAAAGTTGTATCGCATGAATCTAAGACGTGGTTCAAAGAGGAAAGGAATGGGGGAAGTAGTGGGGAAAGTTGTATAGCATAAATCTAGGACGTGGTTCAAAGAGGAAAGGAAGGGGGGGAAGTACTAGTACAGACTGGCTATCCAGCACCTACATTGGTCGAAAAGGGAAAACAATGACAAACGCAGTACGCACATCTGTAACGAACTGATCTTTTGTTTTGGGGGACAAGGCTGTAGAGTTTGAGCAGGACTAGATTTGCTGCGCTCACATAGGGAAAGGTGTCTAAAGATAACAAAACTGGGACCAACACAAATATGCTCCTTGGTTGTTTGTTCTTTGTTGCAACAGACTGTGCATCACCCTAGTATATCGGTAGATGCACATGGTGCTGGTGCGTCCACTGTCCCGTGCAACTCTTTAGCTGTTGTTAATCTAAGGCCCTGTTTGGTTAAAAACTCCCTAGTCCCTACCTGCTTGGTTCCAGGGACTAAACATGGACTAGAGGTTATTAAATGACATGCTAAAAGACCATGTTACCCCTAGTAATGAACTAATAGAGACAAGGTGCGATGCGTGGCAGGGGTAACTGTTGGAAAAAGTCCCAAAACGACTCTCCCTCGGGGTCTTCTTTCTTTAGTCCCAAATGCCCACTTTTAGTCCCTAAAAGTCCCTCCTGTTTGGTTTAGATGGGACTGACACGGAGTTTTTTTAGTCCCTCCACCAAAATGTCCCTGTAAACAAACACCCTCTAATAATGCCGCTGGAAAATTGATGCAATGCCACAGTTAAAAGCAAATTACATGTTTAACGAATTTTATTGTTAATATAATCTCTCTGTTAATATTAATCAATGCCACCGTTTGAGAAATGCTACTGTCTTGCTTTCTTTCCCATTTAGATAAGGTAGATGCTTCTTTTTGTTGGCTTCTGTGTCATCCACCATTATTAACCACTAGTTGTTTCCTTTGCACCTCTGTGTAAACAGGGTTATCTACTTCACCTCGTTGCCATTGTGACCTTTTGTTGCACTGCACAAAACACTTTTGTTTTAAGAGTGTTTTATGCAGTTCAACCAAAATGTCACACCGACAACATTGCTTGATTGCTTGATCTTAGTGGAACTGCACAAGAGGAGATCTTACTTCTATCCGTGTTGGCAAATTTGGTTCAGATCTTCTTGTTGTGAGTTGTTTGAATTCTGCATCATGAGAGGTCAGTACTAGCCTTCTTTCACATGATTCTGCAGTGTGCTTTCATATGTTGTGCTACTTGTACAGTAATGTTGCTTGATTTTAGTGAACTGCACAAATGGAGACAAGACTTCCAATCTGTATGTGCACCGTAATATCCCATTGAGGTAAGATAAGGATATTTCACAACTGTTGGCCTGTATTTTGCCACTTTCATCAGAAAATTAATGTCATTGTTTAGTGTTATACTTGTGCAACCTAATTAACATGCCAAATCTTACATTGAAGGTGAAGCTTGTCTGTTATTGAACCAAGTGATGAAGGGGAAGAACAAGCGGAAGAAAAACAAAAATCAACTCCCGATGCTGTAATGAAGCACTGGAACTGTGATGACACAAGTAATGATATAGTTTTGCATCTTAATTTATTGCTATGGCTGGAATGAGCAATTGTTTTGCCACTGATTTGATGCCACTCTTAATGTAATACGTAATTATCTCTACTTGTGCAAACAGGGATCTTCTTTGAAGATACCATATATTTTAGTGGAACTGCACAAGAAGATGTTGGAAACATTAAACTAATCGAGGAGTATATAGTAAGCATGGCCACCACAGTAGATAGCAACAGATGGTTCCGGAGAAGTGCTTCATCTGTATGCTCTACACAATAAGGCTCCTGACAAAGGTTGGTACTCGCCCACTGATTTCATCCATATGATTGAGCTTTGTCATCTCTATTGGTGTTGTGCTACTGTTTAGATACTGTCATCAAAAAGTGGTATTGTCCTTGAGAAGTGCTTCATCTGTGTTGTTTTAAATATTTCCTTTCCTTTTTTTTGAGCAAACAGGGATGCTAGCATTTAGTTGTCCTCTTGTCTTTGCACAACAGGATCATCCTCCTCTGAAGAAGAATATGGAGTACGTGAAGTGACTAGTTCCGATTATGCCAGGATGAAGAAGCCATGTCTATCTTCTCATCAGAAGGAGCAGTTGAAGGATGGTTACATTACCCCCCCACAAGACCAAACTAACTTCAGCTCAGAAGGACTGACAAATCTCCATTTTCTTGATGTGATGCGCGAGTACAATGTTGTTCTAGGATTCTTTCCGGTGAGTTCCATTTTTCTAAAAGAGTGCTCTACATGGACCATGTAGGTGCCTGTTTAAACTGTCAATTCATAGTACAGTTTGCTTTATACTAATCACTTTTTTTGTATTTGTGCAAACAGGGGTGCTCAGCTTGATTTCAATGGGAACTGCACAAAATGTTCATGAATACATCGAATCATTCATTTCCACCACAAGAAAGGAGGTGCCGCGTGAATTTGGTTGATTTTGGTGGAACTGCACAAGAAGAACAGCTGGTTTATTTAGCACGAGGTGCCATGTCAATGTCCGAACTGATGGCAAACCCTGCCCATTCCACAATCGTAGGCATTTGATATTTTGGAATGGGACAACCTTGTCAAATTTTGCTCATTGATTTTAGCAAGAAGACATGCGTTTGATGTTTTCGAATGGGACGCCCTTTGTTGTCAGCAGCGTTGATCCATTTTTTCTTTAGTTGTCAAGTAAATATTGGCTCTGACATGTGAATCGCTGAGATGCATAATCATCGATTGTTTTGAATGTTCTCTATGAATTGCCAGGCTTGTGTGTTTGATTGCAATGTACAGGAACGCTAAAAAGCTGCTCAAACTCTTTGTACTCCTTCTGTTCCTTTTTACTTCGCACATTGTGAAAGTGCATACTTTTTTCTATAAGATTGGTCAAAGTAGAGATACTTTGACTGCAGACAAAACTTGTATGCAGACTAGACAGGAACGGAGGGAGTACATGTGAAACTGCTGCAAACGAGGTGATCACCCTGGGAATAATGCTAGTACGTATTGTTTTGCATGTTCATCCAATGCCAGTGATACAAGAATTTGAACCAATCAAAATAAATTCATTCATACACGGTCGGATTTCATATAAACATGCCGGATTTCATTACATTTCATACATTCTTCAACTAAAAAGGGGTGCGCTGGAGGTATAATTAATTAACCGAAGCTACCCACCTGTGTCCGGCTGAGCCGAACAGAAGCTTCAGTGACTTAATTGCAGGTGCAGTTGCGTAACTGACATGTGGCCCAGATGCCTGTTGGGCCCACGTGTCAGTCAACCAACTACACCAGCAGTTAAGTAGAAGCAGAGTCCTTCTCCAACATAGCTCTCCGACTCCACGTCGCCGCCAAGAAGCTAACCGGCCGTCAGTGGTCAACCCGCCTAGCATGTCATAGCGATTAGGGCAACTAGGAGCCCAATGATCAGGATCCCCACATGACAAACACCTTTCTTCTTGTCATTCTTCTTCTTGAAGTTCGTGTGTTGCACAGCCTTGTTCTTCCCATCAAACTTTGCTTTACCATCAAACTTGCCCTTGTTCTTGAACTTGTGGGGCTGGAAGTTCTTCTTCTGTACCAAATTGGCACTAGATCCTCCCTCAATTCCTTGAGCACGTGTGTCCTTTGCTCTCGCCCTTTCTTCCACATCAAGAGTGCCAATGAGATCCACGAAGGAGGAAGCTTAGTGATGATACCTCCGGCAACAAACTTGTCCGGTAGCATACAACTGAAGTGTTCAAGTTCTCTAGCAAATGACTGTATCTCATGAGCTTGCTCAACCACGGAGCACTCTTCAATCATCCTGTAATCATGGGGGGGGGGGGGGGGGGGGGGGGGGGGGGGGGGGGGGGGGGGGGGGGGGGGGGGGGGGGGGGGGGGGGGGGGGGGGGGGGGGGGGGGGGGGGGGGGGGGGGGGGGGGGGGGGGGGGGGGGGGGGGGGGGGGGGGGGGGGGGGGGGGGGGGGGGGGGGGGGGGGGGGGGGGGGGGGGGGGGGGGGGGGGGGGGGGGGGGGGGGGGGGGGGGGGGGGGGGGGGGGGGGGGGGGGGGGGGGGGGGGGGGGGGGGGGGGGGGGGGGGGGGGGGGGGGGGGGGGGGGGGGGGGGGGGGGGGGGGGGGGGGGGGGGGGGGGGGGGGGGGGGGGGGGGGGGGGGGGGGGGGGGGGGGGGGGGGGGGGGGGGGGGGGGGGGGGGGGGGGGGGGGGGGGGGGGGGGGGGGGGGGGGGGGGGGGGGGGGGGGGGGGGGGGGGGGGGGGGGGGGGGGGGGGGGGGGGGGGGGGGGGGGGGGGGGGGGGGGGGGGGGGGGGGGGGGGGGGGGGGGGGGGGGGGGGGGGGGGGGGGGGGGGGGGGGGGGGGGGGGGGGGGGGGGGGGGGGGGGGGGGGGGGGGGGGGGGGGGGGGGGGGGGGGGGGGGGGGGGGGGGGGGGGGGGGGGGGGGGGGGGGGGGGGGGGGGGGGGGGGGGGGGGGGGGGGGGGGGGGGGGGGGGGGGGGGGGGGGGGGGGGGGGGGGGGGGGGGGGGGGGGGGGGGGGGGGGGGGGGGGGGGGGGGGGGGGGGGGGGGGGGGGGGGGGGGGGGGGGGGGGGGGGGGGGGGGGGGGGGGGGGGGGGGGGGGGGGGGGGGGGGGGGGGGGGGGGGGGGGGGGGGGGGGGGGGGGGGGGGGGGGGGGGGGGGGGGGGGGGGGGGGGGGGGGGGGGGGGGGGGGGGGGGGGGGGGGGGGGGGGGGGGGGGGGGGGGGGGGGGGGGGGGGGGGGGGGGGGGGGGGGGGGGGGGGGGGGGGGGGGGGGGGGGGGGGGGGGGGGGGGGGGGGGGGGGGGGGGGGGGGGGGGGGGGGGGGGGGGGGGGGGGGGGGGGGGGGGGGGGGGGGGGGGGGGGGGGGGGGGGGGGGGGGGGGGGGGGGGGGGGGGGGGGGGGGGGGGGGGGGGGGGGGGGGGGGGGGGGGGGGGGGGGGGGGGGGGGGGGGGGGGGGGGGGGGGGGGGGGGGGGGGGGGGGGGGGGGGGGGGGGGGGGGGGGGGGGGGGGGGGGGGGGGGGGGGGGGGGGGGGGGGGGGGGGGGGGGGGGGGGGGGGGGGGGGGGGGGGGGGGGGGGGGGGGGGGGGGGGGGGGGGGGGGGGGGGGGGGGGGGGGGGGGGGGGGGGGGGGGGGGGGGGGGGGGGGGGGGGGGGGGGGGGGGGGGGGGGGGGGGGGGGGGGGGGGGGGGGGGGGGGGGGGGGGGGGGGGGGGGGGGGGGGGGGGGGGGGGGGGGGGGGGGGGGGGGGGGGGGGGGGGGGGGGGGGGGGGGGGGGGGGGGGGGGGGGGGGGGGGGGGGGGGGGGGGGGGGGGGGGGGGCTCGTGTTGTCAACATGGTCAACGGACATGAGGATGAGTAGATGAATTTACTTGGAGAGGATGACAGTGGGGACCCACCAGGGCCATAGCCGCACGTACGCAAGTGCCTCCTTATTAGTATATAAAACTATATATTTTTCTGCTTCCTCCTGGTTTCCTGACATCACGGTCCCACACCATTGTCAACCTATGTAGTCAATAAATGAGAGAATTGCACAAGAAGCGGCTGACAGCTGGGACCAAGCAGCTCGAGCAGTATTTGTGTTTTTGAGGTGTGAGCACTGCAGAGTTTTTCTTGAGCGATGTTTAGCCCAGATATTAATTTTTCTCCTCTGAACAACAACGAAAACATCACTGCAGTTATTAACTGGGCGGGCTATGGCCCGTCTAGCCCAGGCCAGATATCCAGCCCAGATATTAATTTTTTTCAAGCTAAAAATGGCTAGCCCAGCTATACTTTTTTTTAGGAATACCCAGGCAAGGTCAAGTTGTTATTCTCCGCCCCGCTGGGCTGCAAATCTTTCCTAGGAGGGATGCATTAGGCTTAACAAGAAAATGGGCTTTAAGAAATAATAAATGGGATGTAATTATAAAAACTGGGCAGTAACTATAAAAAATGCACCAAACTCATAATTACTTTATAAAATATTATTTTTGGATATTGAAAATTTTAATTTCATTAATTGTTGCGAGCGCAATATTTCGTTGGATTTTTACGTAATATAATTTATATTGAAATTGTATTTAATCTGACTAGAAATTTTGGGATAAAAATATTTCGGATCCCATCAAAATGTGGGAAATTTTATTGAATTCTGTTTTGAACGGTTGGTTGAAATGGGCTATACTTTTAACAAACTGTAAATGGGCTATAGTAAATTCCATTAGAATTCAAAAATTGGTTGCACATTCTTACAAATCTCAAATGGGCTATAAGTTCTCTGCCACACACTTGTGGCCTTACTAAGTTGACGCGTCCCCTCAAAAAAAAAGAGTTGACGCGTATGCAAGGCTTTGTCAACTTATAGTCAACACACGGTTCTAGCAGCAGTGGCAGTTGGATGTCCATCCAACAGATGCCGTGCTTCTTCAATCTCGGATATTCTAGCTTCACCCGCCCAAAAAATGATTCCTCCCCCTGACATCTGGGGCGCACCGTTTCGGAAGCTGACCTGTGGGCCTACTAAGTTGACGCGTACCAAGGGCATTGTCAACTTAGTCAATATAAACGATTCTAGCTGCAGTGACCATACGATGTCCATCCAACGGCCGTCGTGCTTCTTCAACCTCTGGTCTTCTTGCTCCAGCCGCCCAAAGCAGCGCCGGTCGTGCCGCTTGCTCCTGCCTCCCGTGGCCGGCTGTGCTGCCGCGGAGGCCTTACCGCCCCCTACTACTCCCACCGCTGGCCAGGCCATCCCTCCACTCACCCACACCTCCTGTTATTCTGCGGCGACGGCAGCCTCACACCGCAGCCAAACCAGTGAACCCTCGTACTCCTCTCCGCGTGGGTATCCACTGCCGCGTCTTCCCCGGCTGCGCGTCATCCCCTTCCTAGGCCTCGCCGTCGTCCACCGCCGTGGTGCTCTCGGTGCGGCGTGGTCAATGTGGTCAACGACAGACTTCCATCGGAAGAGTACTGTACGTGGAGAGGCTGACAGCTGGGTCCACGGCAGCCGCAAGGAAGTGCCTCCTTATTACATGCAAAATAATTATTCCTCCACCTGACAGCGGGGACCCACCGGACGGGCCACCGTATTTCGCGAAAAAAAGGTTTCCCCCCTGACTGTTGGGACCCACCAGCTACATCTTCGCACGCAAGGAAGTGCGTCCGGGCAAAAAAAATGATTTGCCCCCTGACTGTTGTGACCCACCAGCTACATCTTCGCACGCAAGGAAGTGCCTGATAGTCGGGACCCACCTGGTCGAAGCATACGTAGCGTGGTCATTCTGGTCGTGAACGTGTACGTACATACTGGTCCATGTAGAGGCGCGCACGTGTCGTAGTAGAGGCGCGCACGTAGCATGTACACGTACGTACAGCGGCCAGTGTGCAAGAAAGAAAATACGGCCATGTACGTACATACGGGCAGGGTCTCGAACGCCTACTCGCGCATACGTACGGCCAGGGCTCGTGTACATGGCTGGGTCGGAACGGAGCAACAACGTCGTCGTCGTGTTCATGGGGAGCCAACCGGCTGGGTCAGAACGGAATGCGTCGTCGTGTTCATCGGGAGGGCTTGGACGGAACAGCCGATGGAAATGAGGCCTGGCATACCGCATAACGGAGGAAACGGCCTTGTGTTCGACCGTCCACGTTCAAAACGGGATCCTGTTCATCGGGAGGGGTCTGGCGTACCGCAAAACGGAGGAAACGGACCTCCTACGGTCGAAACGGGGTCCTGTTGATCAGGAGGGGTGTGGCGTACCACAAAACGGAGGAAACGGACTTGTGTTGGAGCGCTACGGTCGAAACGGGGGTCCTGTTCATCGGGAGGAGTGTGGCGTACCGCAAAACGGGACTCCACGGGATACTGTTCATCTCCACCATCGACCCCCTCCAGCCTCCATGGGCTACTGTTCATCCACCGTCGACCTCCTCCGGGGGGGGGGGGGGGGGGGGGGGGGGGGGGGGGGGGGGGGGGGGGGGGGGGGGGGGGGGGGGGGGGGGGGGGGGGGGGGGGGGGGGGGGGGGGGGGGGGGGGGGGGGGGGGGGGGGGGGGGGGGGGGGGGGGGGGGGGGGGGGGGGGGGGGGGGGGGGGGGGGGGGGGGGGGGGGGGGGGGGGGGGGGGGGGGGGGGGGGGGGGGGGGGGGGGGGGGGGGGGGGGGGGGGGGGGGGGGGGGGGGGGGGGGGGGGGGGGGGGGGGGGGGGGGGGGGGGGGGGGGGGGGGGGGGGGGGGGGGGGGGGGGGGGGGGGGGGGGGGGGGGGGGGGGGGGGGGGGGGGGGGGGGGGGGGGGGGGGGGGGGGGGGGGGGGGGGGGGGGGGGGGGGGGGGGGGGGGGGGGGGGGGGGGGGGGGGGGGGGGGGGGGGGGGGGGGGGGGGGGGGGGGGGGGGGGGGGGGGGGGGGGGGGGGGGGGGGGGGGGGGGGGGGGGGGGGGGGGGGGGGGGGGGGGGGGGGGGGGGGGGGGGGGGGGGGGGGGGGGGGGGGGGGGGGGGGGGGGGGGGGGGGGGGGGGGGGGGGGGGGGGGGGGGGGGGGGGGGGGGGGGGGGGGGGGGGGGGGGGGGGGGGGGGGGGGGGGGGGGGGGGGGGGGGGGGGGGGGGGGGGGGGGGGGGGGGGGGGGGGGGGGGGGGGGGGGGGGGGGGGGGTTTTTTCCGTCATGGACGGCCCAAAGAATGTCATGCAGCTGCGTCTCCAGCCCGCCCAGGACTAAAAGCCCATTTTCTGTCATGATTTTTTATCATAGAAGTAGGAGCCCACCATATCTATGATGATATCGGGTTTTGTCACAATTATCGTCATAGAAGTGTCATAAGTATGACAGAAAAAAAATTCGTTCGGCCCAAAATGTCACGGATGTGTCTTTTTTTTGTAGTGTTCCTGGGCCTTCAGCTCCTCCTCTTGCACCTCGAGCTGGCGGGCCTGGGTGGCCTGCTTGTCGCGGAGGGTCTTCAGCTCGGCCTCCGCCGCACGGCAACGCTCCTCGGTGGCCTCGACAGCCTTCAACGCCACGTCGCGGGCGGCTGCGGCTAGGCCGGCCACCTTCTGGCCCTCCTCGGCGGACGCCTCGGCCTAGCCCCAGGCCGCCCTGATGGACGCGTCGGCCCGGAGCCACCCCAAGATCAGCTCCAGGCGCTCCGATGCCCTGCGCTGGTCGGGGCCCTGAAGTTCGTCCCAGAGCCGGTCCGGCGTAGAGAAGGCCTCCTCCAAAGCACCGGGTGCGGCAGAAGAATCACGTCCCGCCGGCGTGATGGCCAGGAGAGGAAGTGGCACCGGCGTCAAGACTGGTGAGGCAGTAGCAGTAGAAAGAGTCGGGGGTTCCAGAGCCCTCGGGACCTCAGCAGGCGAGCTGAGGGCGGGCGCCTCCGGAGCCGACTTGGCCGCAGGGACTGCCTTCTCCTGAGGCTGGGCCTCCGAGCCTCGGGAGGACAACCCAGTCGTGGGAGCACACGAGCCAGCCTCGTCCTTGTGCACCGGAGGCGGCACGGCCGCGACAGACTGCTTGGCCTCGGTAGTTCTGGCCTCCTCCTTCTTCCTTTTCGCCACCGGTGTTGGCCTAGCCACAGAAGGGAAGATGTCAGAGCACTACGTCAAGAACAGGAAGTGAAGACAAGACGGCGCACTTACTGGTCCGTGGCAATGTACTCCCTCATCCTCTTCAGGAACGCGATGCCCGCAGGCTTCTTGGGCATGACTGCCACCGTGCTCCCAGGGGCGGACGAGCGCGCGGCCGGCTCTGCGATGGTGGCGGCCGGTGATGAGGCAGAGGCACCGCCTCGAGGAAGCAGCGCCGATCTGTCCTTCTTCGGGGTCCCCTGCCTCAGCCTCTTCTGGGGAGTGCCCCCGGACCTCGTGGTGACCCTAGTGGAGCGCTCCCTGACTGGGTGCTCACCGTCGTCATCATCGTCGGAAAGGCCGCAGAGGAGATCGGTCTGTCATGGGGGAGAGGTCTCCCCCACCTCCTCCAAGGTCACCTCTGAGTCTGCCTTCTCCTCTTAGCCGGACTCGCCGGAGGACACCATCACCGGGGAGCCCCAGTTTTTGGGAAGGCTCCAGTGGCACGAGCCCTCACTCGTTGACGACAGGCATGGCGGCGGTTACCTTCTCCCCGTCGGTGCGGCGGTACAGTGGGAGATGGGAGTCCGGGGGGCAGCCCTGGTCCTTCCCGAGCAGGGTGCGCACGACCTTGCTGAACTCCTCATCGGACAAGTTGTCTGGGCGCAGCCGGAGGTCGTCTTTGGCACCCTTGAATCTCCACAGGGGGTGCGAGTGCGCCTGGAGCGGAGCCAGGCGCTGCATCAGGAATTCCTTAACGATCATGGCCCCTGTCAGCTTCTCCGCCTTCGGGTCCTCCGCCTTCAGGTTGGCCGCCATCCTCTCCAGCAACTGCTTCGCTCGGGGGTCGGTGAGCTTCTTGTGACACCACCTGTCCCGGGGCATCGGCAGCGTGGTCGGCAGCTCCAACCGAGGGTAGGCGCGCTTGGCGTCCATGAAGATCCACTTGTTCCAGAAGTCCTCCACCTTCTTCCCGGTCCGAGAGATCGCGTTGCTGCCGTTGGCCGCAATGAAGCTGGCGCACCCAGAGTACTGGTCGCTACTCGTCCAGAGGTAGATGAAGTGGCGGAACGACGCAACAGAGGGCATCACCCCCATGAATGCCTCGTAGTAGAAGGCGAAGATCGATAGGAGGAGGATGGAGTTGGGATGAAGATGGAGGGCGTGGAGCCCGTAATGGCGAAGGACGGCATAGAAGAAACTGGAGAAGGGGGGAACCAGTCCAGCAAAGACGATGTGCAGGAAGAAGGGGTAAAAGGTGTCACCCAAGGTTTCAGGCTTGGCAGAGCCGACCCGGAGCACCGTCTCTCCCCCCTCATTGCTGCTGCACGCCGTCAGCTAGAGCGCGGTGGTGAGGTGCTTCTCTTCGGTGAGGGTGGACGTGCTCAGGGCCGGCTCGAACCAAGAAGGAGGGCGCGCAGCCATGGATGAAGACTTTGCCTTGTCGATGGCCATCGGTCGCAAGCTTGGGGAAGAGATTCAACAGATCTGGAGGCGCTTGGAGCAAAGGAAGAAGGGGGTCTAGAGCAAGACAAAGGAAAGGCAATGAAGGCTCCGCACCAAGCACCAGCCTTTTTGTCAGCCCGGGACAGTTGCCGAGGTAGCATGGGGAAGTGGAGATGCCCACGTCCCATCAATCGCCACGCGTCGACCAAGGCCGCAGGCTGTTAGGGTCCGCGACGCCCCGCACTTGCCCTTTGGCTTCGCCTCGAAGCCAAGTCCGAGCGCGCCTTGGGCCCGGGGGCTACTGTCGGCGTTCTGGGAACAGGGGTACCCAGACTTTCCTGCCCGCGGCCCACGGCGTGGCTCCATCGACGGCCTGGTATGGCTCAGCTTCAGCATCAACAATTCAAGACCCTCGCGAGGGGCCAAGCCTCGCGAGGCGGACGACACCAAGACCTCCACGAGGAGCAGCCTCCCCAGGCTGGCTCCCGAGGAGCGGAGATCTCTATACAAGCCGCACCTCGTGAGGTTCGGATGATGTGAGCCATGACAACCAAGGCCAGTCGGGCGCCAGCGGGCGTAGTGTACCAGCTTCCTCTTTGGTGCTAAGGAGGTGCTACCTCTTGAGCATGCGTTGGTTTTCCCTTGAAGAGGAAAGGGTGATGCAGCAAAGTAGCATAAGTATTTCCCTCGGTTTTTGAGAACCAAGGTATCAATCTAGTAGGAGACTACACGCAAATCGCCTAGTACCTGCACAAACAATCAAGAACCTTGCAACCAACGCGATAAAGGGGTTGTCAATCCCTTCACGGCCACTTGCAAAAGTGAGATCTGATAGAGATAATAAGATAAATATTTTTGGTATTTTTGTTGTATAGATTGAAATGTAAAGATTGCAAAATAAAATAAATAGGAAACTAGAATTGTAGATCAGAAATTTATATGATAGAAAATAGACCCGGGGTCCATAGGTTTCACTAGTGGCTTCTCTCATGATAGCAAATTCTACGGTGGGTGAACAAATTACTGCCGAGCAATTGATAGAAAAGCGCATAGTTATGAGAATATCTAGGCATGATCATGAACATAGGCATCACGTCCGTGACAAGTAGACCGAAATGATTCTGCACCTACTACTATTACTCCACACATCGACTGCTATCCAGCATGCATCTAGAGTATTAAGTTCATAAGAACAGAGTAACGCATTAGGCAAGATGACATGATGTAGAGGGATAAACTCAAGCAATATGATATAAACCCCATCTTTTTATCCTCGATGGCAACAATACAATAAGTGTTGTTTCCCTTTCTGTCACTGGGATCGAGCACCGCAAGATTGAACCCAAAGCTAAGCACTTCTCCCATTGCAAGAAAGATCAATCTAGTAGGCCAAACCAAGGGGGGGGGGGGGGGGGGGGGGGGGGGGGGGGGGGGGGGGGGGGGGGGGGGGGGGGGGGGGGGGGGGGGGGGGGGGGGGGGGGGGGGGGGGGGGGGGGGGGGGGGGGGGGGGGGGGGGGGGGGGGGGGGGGGGGGGGGGGGGGGGGGGGGGGGGGGGGGGGGGGGGGGGGGGGGGGGGGGGGGGGGGGGGGGGGGGGGGGGGGGGGGGGGGGGGGGGGGGGGGGGGGGGGGGGGGGGGGGGGGGGGGGGGGGGGGGGGGGGGGGGGGGGGGGGGGGGGGGGGGGGTATGGACCCGAAGGTCTGTGGTAAACTACTCACACATCATCGGAGAGGCTATGGTGTTGATGTAGAAGCCCTCCGTGATCGATTCCCCCTCCGGCGGAGCGCCCAAAAAGGCCCCAAGATGGGATCTCACGGGTACAGAAGGTTGCGGCGGTGGAAAATAGGTTTCGTGGCTCCCCCGGATGTTTTCAGGGTATAAGAGTATATATAGGCGAAAGAAGTAGGTCGGTGGAGCTGCAAGGGGCCCACGAGGGTGGGGGGCGTGCCCACCCCCCTGGGGCGCGCCTCCCTGCCTCGTGGCTTCCTCGCTGCTTCCTTGACTTCCACTCCAAGTCTCCTGGATTGCGTTTGTTCCAAAAATGATCCTCGCGGAGGTTTCATTCCGTTTGGATTCCGTTTGATATTCTTTTTCTTTGAAACACTGAAATAGGCAAACAAACAGAAATTTGCACTGGGCCTCTGGTTAATAGGTTAGTCCCAAAAATAATATAAAAGTGCATATTAAAGCCCATTAAACATCCAAAACAGATAATATAATAGCATGGAACAATCAAAAATTATAGATACGTTGGAGACGTATCAAGCATCCCCAAGCTTAATTCCTGCTCGTCCTTGAGTAGGTAAATGATAAAAACATAATTTTTGATGTGGAATGCTACCTAGCATAATTTTCAATGTAATTTTCTTTATTGTGGCATGAATGTTCAGATCCGGAAGATTCAAGATAAAAGTTTAATATTGACATAAAAACAATAATACTTCAAGCATACTAACTAAGCAATTATGTCTTCTCAAAATAACATGGCCAAAGAAAGTTCATCCCAAAAAAATCATATAGTTTGGTTATGCTTCATTTTCATCACATAAAATGCTCTCATCATGCACAACCCCGATGACAAGCCAAGCAATTGTTTCATACTTTAGTATTCTCAAACTTTTTCAACTTTCACGCAATACATGAGTGTGAGCCATGGATATAGCACTATGGATGGAATAGAATATGATAATGGGGGTTGTGTGGAGAAGAAAAAAAAGGAGAAAGTCTCACATTGACGCGGCTAATCAACGGGCTAGGGAGATGCCCATCAATTGATGTCAATGCAAGGAGTAGGGATTGCCATGCAACGGATGCACTAGAGCTATAAATGTATGAAAGCTCAACAAAAGAAACTAAGTGGGTGTGCATCCAACTTGCTTGCTCATGAAGACCTAGGGCATTTGAGGAAGCCCATTGTTGGAATATACAAGCCAAGTTCTATAATGAAAAATTCCCACTAGTATATGCAAGTGACAAAATAAGAGACTCTCTATTATAAAGATCATGGTGCTACTTTGAAGCACAAGTGTGGAAAAAGGATAGTAGCATTGTCCCTTCTTTTCTTTTTTTGGGCCTTCCTTTTTTATTTGGCCTTTCTCTTTTTTTTGGCCTTTTTTTATTTCATGGGACAATACTCTAATAATGATGATCATCACACTTCTATTTATTTACAACTCAAGGATTACAACTCGATACTAGAACAAAATATGACCCTATATGAGTGCCTCCGGCGGTATACCGGGATGGGCAATGAATCAAGAGTGACATGTATGAAAAATTATGCATGGTGGCCTTGCCACAAATACGATGTCAACTACATGATCATGCAAGGCAATATGACAATGATGAAGCGTGTCATAATAAATGAAACGGTGGAAAGTTGCATGGCAATATATCTCGGAATGGCTATGGAAATGCCATAATAGGTAGGTATGGTGGCTGTTTTGAGGAAGATATAAGGAGGTTTATGTGTGATAGAGCGTATCATATCATTGGGTTTGGATGCACCGGCGAAGTTTGCACCAACTCTCAAGGTGCGAAAGGGCAATGCACGGTACCGAAGAGGCTAGCATTGATGGAAAGGTGAGAGTGCGTATAATCCATGGACTCAACATTAGTCATAAAGAACTCACATACTTACTGCAAAAATCTACAAGTCATCAAAAACCAATCATTACGCGCATACTCCTAGGGGGATAGATTGGTAGGAAAAGACCATCGCTCGTCCCCGACCGCCACTCATAAGGATGACAGTCAAAGAACACCTCATGTTTCAAATTTGTTACACAACGGTTACCATACGTGCATGCTACGAGACTTGCAAACTCCAACACAAGTATTTATCAAATTCACAATTACTCAACTAGCACAACTCTAATATCACCATCTTCATATCTCAAAACAATCATCAAGTATCAAACTTTTCATAGTATTCAATGCGCTCTATATGAAAGTTTTTATTATACCCATCTTGGATGCCAACCATATCAGGGCTAATTTTATAGCCAAAGCAAATTACCATACTGTTCTAAAAGACTCTCAAAATAATATAAGTGAAGCATGAGAGATCAATAATTTCTATAAAATAAAACCACCACCGTGCTCTAAAAGATATAAGTGAAGCACTAGAGCAAAATTATCTTGCTCAAAAGATATAAGTGAAGCACATAGAGTATTCTAATAAATTCCGATTCATGTGTGTCTCTCCAAAAGGTGTGTACAGCAAGGATGATTGTAGTAAACTAAAAATCAAATACTCAAATCATACAAGACGCTCCAAGCAAAACACATATCATGTGGTGAATAAAAATATAGCCTCAAGTAAAGTTACCGATAGACGAAGAAGAAAGAGGGGATGCCTTCCGGGGCATCCCCAAGCTTAGGCTTTTGGTTGTCCTTGAATTTTACCTTGGGGTGCCTTGGTCATCCCCAAGCTTAGGCTCTTGCCACTCCTTATTCCAAAATCCATCAAACCTTTACCCAAAAACTTGAAAACTTCACAACACAAAACTCAACAGAAAATCTCATGAGCTCCGTTAGTGTAAGAGAACAAACCACCACATTAAGGTACTGTAATGAACTCATTCTTTATTTATATTGGTGTTAAACCTACTATATTCCAACTTCTCTATGGTTCATACCCCCCGATACTAGCCATAGATTCATTAAAATAAGCAAACAACACACGAAAAACATAATCTGTCAAAAACAGAACAGTCTGTAGTAATCTGTATCAAACGCAAACTTATGTAACTCATAAAAATCTGAAACAATAGGACGACCTAGATAATTTGTTTTTTGATCTACTACAATTGGAATCAGTATTTTATCACTTTCTGGTAATTTTTAACAATTGTTTTCATGAGCATAAAGTTTCTGACTTTTTTCAGCAAGATCAAATAATTATCATCCAAGAAGATCCTATAGGTTTTACTTGGCACAAACACTAATTAAAACATAAAACCAAATCTAACCAGAGGCTAGATGAATTATTTATTACTAAATAGGAATAAAAATAAAATTGGGTTGCCTCCCAACAAGCGCTATCGTTTAACGCCCGTAGCTAGGCATAAAAATAAGAATAGATCTAGGTATTGTCATCTTCGGTATGCAATCCATAAGTGGCTCTCATAATGGATTCATAAGGTAATTTTATTTTTCTTCCTAGGAAAGTGTTCCATGCCTTTCCTTAACGGAAATTGGAATCTAATATTTCCTTCTTTCATATCAATAATTGCACCAATCGTTCTAAGGAAAGGTCTACCAAGAATAATAGGACATGAAGGATTGCAATCTATATCAAGAACAATGAAATATATGGGCACATAATTCCTATTTGCAACAATAAGAACATCATTAATCCTCCCCATAGGTTTCTTAATGGTGGAATCCGCAAGGTGCAAATTTAAAGAACAATCATCAAATTCACGGAAACTTAACACATCACACAAAGTTTTTGGGATCGTGGAAACACTAGCACCCAAATCACACAAAGCATAGCATTCATGATCTTTAATCTTAATTTTAATAGTAGGTTCCCACTCATCATAAAGTTTTCTAGGGATAGAAACTTCTAATTCAAGTTTTTCTTCATAAGATTGCATTAAAGCATCAACGATATGTTTAGTAAAAGCTTTATTTTGACTATAAGCATGCGAAGAATTTAACACGGATTGCAACAAGGAAATACAATCTATCAAAGAGCAATTATCATAATTAAATTCCTTGAAATCCAAAATAGTGTGTTCATTGCTATGTAAAGTTTTGACCTCTTCAATCCCACTTTTACCAATTTTTGCATCAAGATCTAAAAACTCCGAATCATTGGGATGCCTTTTAACTAAAGTTGACTCATCTCCAGTCCCATCTTTATCAAGATTCATATTGCAAAATAAAGATTTAATAGGAGACACATCAATTACTCTTAGATCTTCATCATTATTATCATGAAAACTAGAAGAACACGCTCTCACAAAGTAATCTTTTGTAGCACGCATCCTAGCGGTTCTTTCTTTGCACTCATCAATGGAAATTCTCATGGCTTTGAGAGACTCATTGATATCATGATTAGGTGGAATAGATCTAAGTTTCGGGGGGGGGGGGGGGGGGGGGGGGGGGGGGGGGGGGGGGGGGGGGGGGGGGGGGGGGGGGGGGGGGGGGGGGGGGGGGGGGGGGGGGGGGGGGGGGGGGGGGGGGGGGGGGGGGGGGGGGGGGGGGGGGGGGGGGGGGGGGGGGGGGGGGGGGGGGGGGGGGGGGGGGGGGGGGGGGGGGGGGGGGGGGGGGGGGGGGGGGGGGGGGGGGGGGGGGGGGGGGGGGGGGGGGGGGGGGGGGGGGGGGGGGGGGGGGGGGGGGGGGGGGGGGGGGGGGGGGGGGGGGGGGGGGGGGGGGGGGGGGGGGGGGGGGGGGGGGGGGGGGGGGGGGGGGGGGGGGGGGGGGGGGGGGGGGGGGGGGGGGGGGGGGGGGGGGGGGGGGGGGGGGGGGGGGGGGGGGGGGGGGGGGGGGGGGGGGGGGGGGGGGGGGGGGGGGGGGGGGGGGGGGGGGGGGGGGGGGGGGGGGGGGGGGGGGGGGGGGGGGGGGGGGGGGGGGGGGGGGGGGGGGGGGGGGGGGGGGGGGGGGGGGGGGGGGGGGGGGGGGGGGGGGGGGGGGGGGGGGGGGGGGGGGGGGGGGGGGGGGGGGGGGGGGGGGGGGGGGGGGGGGGGGGGGGGGGGGGGGGGGGGGGGGGGGGGGGGGGGGGGGGGGGGGGGGGGGGGGGGGGGGGGGGGGGGGGGGGGGGGGGGGGGGGGGGGGGGGGGGGGGGGGGGGGGGGGGGGGGGGGGGGGGGGGGGGGGGGGGGGGGGGGGGGGGGGGGGGGGGGGGGGGGGGGGGGGGGGGGGGGGGGGGGGGGGGGGGGGGGGGGGGGGGGGGGGGGGGGGGGGGGGGGGGGGGGGGGGGGGGGGGGGGGGGGGGGGGGGGGGGGGGGGGGGGGGGGGGGGGGGGGGGGGGGGGGGGGGGGGGGGGGGGGGGGGGGGGGGGGGGGGGGGGGGGGGGGGGGGGGGGGGGGGGGGGGGGGGGGGGGGGGGGGGGGGGGGGGGGGGGGGGGGGGGGGGGGGGGGGGGGGGGGGGGGGGGGGGGGGGGGGGGGGGGGGGGGGGGGGGGGGGGGGGGGGGGGGGGGGGGGGGGGGGGGGGGGGGGGGGGGGGGGGGGGGGGGGGGGGGGGGGGGGGGGGGGGGGGGGGGGGGGGGGGGGGGGGGGGGGGGGGGGGGGGGGGGGGGGGGGGGGGGGGGGGGGGGGGGGGGGGGGGGGGGGGGGGGGGGGGGGGGGGGGGGGGGGGGGGGGGGGGGGGGGGGGGGGGGGGGGGGGGGGGGGGGGGGGGGGGGGGGGGGGGGGGGGGGGGGGGGGGGGGGGGGGGGGGGGGGGGGGGGGGGGGGGGGGGGGGGGGGGGGGGGGGGGGGGGGGGGGGGGGGGGGGGGGGGGGGGGGGGGGGGGGGGGGGGGGGGGGGGGGGGGGGGGGGGGGGGGGGGGGGGGGGGGGGGGGGGGGGGGGGGGGGGGGGGGGGGGGGGGGGGGGGGGGGGGGGGGGGGGGGGGGGGGGGGGGGGGGGGGGGGGGGGGGGGGGGGGGGGGGGGGGGGGGGGGGGGGGGGGGGGGGGGGGGGGGGGGGGGGGGGGGGGGGGGGGGGGGGGGGGGGGGGGGGGGGGGGGGGGGGGGGGGGGGGGGGGGGGGGGGGGGGGGGGGGGGGGGGGGGGGGGGGGGGGGGGGGGGGGGGGGGGGGGGGGGGGGGGGGGGGGGGGGGGGGGGGGGGGGGGGGGGGGGGGGGGGGGGGGGGGGGGGGGGGGGGGGGGGGGGGGGGGGGGGGGGGGGGGGGGGGGGGGGGGGGGGGGGGGGGGGGGGGGGGGGGGGGGGGGGGGGGGGGGGGGGGGGGGGGGGGGGGGGGGGGGGGGGGGGGGGGGGGGGGGGGGGGGGGGGGGGGGGGGGGGGGGGGGGGGGGGGGGGGGGGGGGGGGGGGGGGGGGGGGGGGGGGGGGGGGGGGGGGGGGGGGGGGGGGGGGGGGGGGGGGGGGGGGGGGGGGGGGGGGGGGGGGGGGGGGGGGGGGGGGGGGGGGGGGGGGGGGGGGGGGGGGGGAATAGGTTTCGTGGCTCCCCCGGATGTTTTCAGGGTATAAGAGTATATATAGGCGAAAGAAGTAGGTCGGTGGAGCTGCAAGGGGCCCACGAGGGTGGGGGGCGCGCCCACCCCCCTAGGGCGCGCCTCTCTGCCTCGTGGCTTCCTCGCTGCATCCTTGACTTCCACTCCAAGTCTCCTGGATTGCGTTTGTTCCAAAAACGATCCTCGTGAAGGTTTCATTCCGTTTGGATTCCGTTTGATATTCCTTTTCTGTGAAACATTGAAATAGGCAAAAAAAAAACAGCAACTTGCACTGGGCCTCCGGTTAATAGGTTAGTCCCAAAAATAATATAAAAGTGCATATTAAAGCCCATTAAACATCCAAAATAGATAATATAATAGCATGGAACAATCAAAAATTATAGATACGTTGGAGACGTATCAGGAGGCAAGCGGAGGCGCAGAGTCCCGAGGAATCAGCCAAAGGTTTCCATTCCGGTGCAACAAGACCAAGACCGCCAGGACGGCAGGACGGAGGTCATCACCGAGCCCACCACGGCGTCATGACCAGAGGCTTTTGCAGGCGAAGACTACTTTTGTCAGGATAGCATGTACTAGTTGTCTCCCTTCGAATTTGGCCATTGTGGGATCCCTTCCCGCCTTGCATTTGGGAAGAGGACCAAGGCCACTATAAATAGGACCTAGCCACCACCATAGAAGGGGACGGATCATTCAGATCACACCCTCCCTCACTAGCTCACTCGAGCCCAAGAACACTCCTCCTCCTGAGGTTGTTCTCCCATTGTACTAGTTCATCCTTAGCCCCTCGAGGCCAATCCACCACAAAGCAGGAGTAGGCTTTTACACCGCAAGGTGGCCCGAACCTGGGTAAACTGTTGTGTCCCTTTTCCTTCCCGTTCATCGAGCTAGGCCATGAGATTGGCGAGTAGGCAGACTGGGGAGGACGAGTTCTTCGCACGCACCCTAGAGTTTGAACCTCTCAAGGGTCTGTGGAACCCAAAATCTGACAGTATCTCTCATCATCTCTCATGCCCCCATGCACATCAACAGAATGGGTCAGCTGAACGTAAACACAGACACATCGTTGAAGTTGGCTTAGCTCTTTTAGCTTCAGCCTCTATGCCTCTCAAATTTTGGGATGAAGCTTTTCTTACTGTCGTTCATCTTATCAACATGTGGCCTAGTCGCACTATTTCCAATGAAACTCCAACTGAATGTCTCTTGCATGTCACACCAGATTACACCACCCTTCGAGTCTTTAGTTGTGCCTGTTGGCCCAATCTCCATCCCTACAATCATCGTAAGCTTATGTTTTGCTCTAAGCAATGTGTGTTTCTTGGATATAGTGCTCAACACAAGGGTGTCAAGTGTCTTGATGTTTCTTATGGTCATGTCTATATTTCACGTGATGTCGTGTTTGATGAAACAGAATTTCCTTTTGCAAAGCTTCATCCCAATGCCGGTGCTCTACTTAGGAAAGGAATTCTTCTTTTTCCTTCCCATCTCTCTGGCGTTGATCATGTGGGTAATGATAATAGTGATGATCCTTTATTGGCTAATGTTCCTCCTACTGCTTCACCTCCGTTTCTTGATACAGGAAACACCACTGCAGAAAATAATACGTTCAATGGTACAATTTCTGGCGAAAATGCTATTCAGGAGGATTTTGTGGCACCTACCACTGACCTAGTGAGATCCTCCTTGGGATCAGCGCGCCTGAGCGTGTCAGGTCCGACCACATCCGCCTCGGGATTGCCCGCGTGTCAGGTGGACTATGCCAGTTCACCGTCCCCGGCTCCGCGCCTCTCTCCGTCTGCCACGAGGTGGTCCACCACTGAGCCCGTCCCTACGTACGCGTCCACCCAACCGGCGCCTAGGTTCCTTCCACGTGGTTTGGGACCGACCCGCATGTCTACGTCCGACGGGTGTTGCATCCCGCGCCCACTATGCCAGGAGGGCCCGATGTGGGATATGCACCGGATCTGGTCCCCTCGCCCGGATCGTCTGCGCCTGGTTCTCCCATCCTTTCGCCACATCATGTTACGCCTGCCACAGTCGATCTGGCGCCATCGTTTGACGCTGCTGTCTCGGGATCTAGCGGCTCCTCTGTCCAACAGGACCCAGCAGCTCCTGGATCTTTTGTGCTCATGCCATCACCACCCCGGACACGTCTTCAATCAGGCATACTACAACCCGTTAATTATAAAACCAAGTATGGTCTTGTTGTTTCTACTGTTTCACCAGGTGAACCACGCACTGTCCATGATGGTCTTGCAGATCCTAAATGGAAGCAAGCTATGGATGATGAATTTCATGCTCTTCAGAAAAATCATACGTGGCATCTTGTTCCTCCTCATCCAGGTAAAAATTTGATTGACTACAAATGGGTGTTCTGTATCAAAAGAAAGTCCGATGGTACCATTGATCACTATAAAGCATGGCTTGTTGCTAAAGGGTTCAAGCAGAGGTATGGACTAGATTATGAGGATACATTTAGTCTTGTTGTTAAAGCTGCCACCATTCATCTTGTTCTCTCTATTTTTGTGTCCCAAGGATGGAGTCCTCGACAGCTAGATGTGCAGAATGCGTTTCTTCACGGTGTTCTAGAAGAGGAAGTGTATATAAAGCAACCTTCTGGCTTTGTGCATCCTGACAAGCCCTCTCATATCTGCAGGCTTGATAAGTCTCTCTATGGACTGAAGCAGGCCCCACGAGCATGGTACTCTCACTTGAGCATGAAGTTGCAAACTCTTGGTATTCTTCGCTCCAAGTCTGACACATCCCTGTTTATTTACAAGAAATCCAATATAGTCATTTTTTTGCTCATTTATGTTGATGACATCATTGTTACTAGTTCATCTCATGAGACAGTCACTGCTCTTGATTTGAACTCTGATTTTGCTCTCAAGGATCTTGGGGACTTGCATTTATTTCTTGGCATTGAGGTCAAACGAACTCCAGAAGGTGGTCTTCATCTGTCTCAAGAAAAATATGCAACTGATCTTTTGAGCAAGGCAGGGTTGTAAGGCTGTAAACCATCTCCAACACCACTCTCCAGTTCCGAAAAATTGTCTCTCATAGAGGGTACTCTCTTGAATCAAGAGGATGGAACCAAGTGTAGAAGCTTGGTAGGTGCTCTTTAGTACTTGACACTTACTAGACCTGATATCTCCTTTGCAGTAAATAAAATGTGTCAGTTTCTTCATGCACCCACTACAACCCATTTGACTGCTGCTAAACACATACTGAGATATGTGAAACATACTTTGGGTGTTGGCCTCATGTTCAGCAAGTCATCCTCCACTCTTGTTAGTGCCTTTTCTGATTTTGACTGGGCTGGATGTTTGGATGATAGGAGATCAACAGGTGGCTTTGCAGTTTCCTTTGGACCCAACTTGATCTCATGGTGTGTAAAGAAGCAGGCAACACTGTCAAGATCAAGTACTGAGGCGGAATATAAGGCTTTATCAAATGCAACAGCAGAAATCATATGGGTTAAGTCTATGCTCAAGGAGCTTGGTATTTTTCCCACACAAACTCCGTGTCTTTGGTGTGACAATCTTGGTGCTACGTATCTATCTTCTAATCCTGTTTTTCATGCAAGAACTAAGCACATTGAGATTGATTATCATTTTGTGCGGGAAAGAGTTGCTTGCAAAGAGTTTGGAGATTCGATTTGTCTCCTCCGAAGATCAAGTTGCCGATGGCTTTACAAAAGTTTTGTCCAGAAGACCATTTGAAGAATTCAAGCGTAATCTAAACTTGCAAAGTTTAGAAGTTTAGTTTAAGGGAGGGTGTTAAACATGGTTATGCAATGGTCTTGTAGACCCGATTGTGACAACTATCCTGGTTGTACCGATCGTATTCTGGTTGTAGCAAGACATGAGGTTCACGTATAGGATAGGGTAGTTGTAGAGGGATTCTCCTTTTAAATCTCTTCCTCTCATCTATCTGAATTCCCTATTGTAATCTCTCTGGTCTTCTCAACCGACTTCTGTAACACCTCGAGGGAAACCTCTCGCTATCAATATAACATTACGCGGCCCTCTCTGTTCAGGGTTGAGACGCTTCATCATCAACTTACATTTAAGTTCATAACAAATAGAGTAATGCATGAAGTATGATGACATAATGTAGATAGAATAAAACCAAGCAATATGATTAAACCCCGTCGTTTTACCCTTAGTAGCAACAATACAAATACGCACCTCACTACCCCTGCTATCACTGGGTGAGGACACCGCAAGATTGAACCCACTACAAAGCACCTCTTCCACTGAAGATAAATCAATCTACTTGGCCAAACCAAATGGATAGATCGAAGAGAAATACAAAGCTATAATAATCATGCATAATAAAGTTCAGAAAAGACTCAATTATTTTCAATGAATAATCTGATCATAAACCCACAATTCATCGGACCCGGACAAACACACCGCAAAAGAAAATTACTTTAAATAGAACTCCGAGGAGAACATTGTACTGAACATCAAAGATAGATAGAGAGAGAGAGAGAGAAAGAGACATCTAGCTAATCACTATGGACTCGTAGGTGTGTGGTTAACTATTCACACATCATCGAGGTGCAGCAAAGTTGATGTAAAAGCCCTCCGTGATCGATTCCCCCTCTGGTAGAGTACCGGAAAAGGCCTTCAGAAGGGATCGCGGAAGAACATAGACTTACGATGACGGAAAATTTGTTTCGGTGGATGCCCTGGGTTTTTTCCAATATTTGGGAATTTATAGTGTTGGAATTAAGTCAGACGGAGCCACGAGGGCCCCACAAGGCATCAGGGTGCGCCTTGTTGCCTTGCCGTCTCCTTGTAGGTCTCCTTATTCCTTTCGCGAAGCTTCTAGGGTCTCTTATGTCCAGAAAAAATCATCAAAAAGTTTCATCGTGTTTGGACTACGTTTGGTACAGATTTTTTGTAAAACTAAAAACAAGTAGAAAACAACAACTGGCACTAGGCACTGAGTTAATAGGTTAGTCCGCAAAAATGATATAAAATTGCATATAAAGTATCCAAGATTGATAATATAATATCATAAACAATAAAAAAATTATAGATACGTTGGAGATTTATCAGCATCCCCAATCTTATATCCTGATCGTCCTCGAGTAGGTAAATGATAAAAGCAGAATTTTTGATGTTGAATGGTACCTAACATGTCTATCATGTAATCTTTTCAAGATATAAATATTGAGAAATGATGAAGTAATTGATATCAACATAATAATATCCATGAATACAATAACGTAATCATAATTTTTTTTAAATATAAGATGATTAACGAATGTTATCCCTACTCATTGAATTATGTAAGCATGGCATGACTTCGCCTTCACCACATAAATATAAATCATGAGCACCCTGGTGTCAAACCAAGCAATTGGATCATACTTTTTCACACGTGTGAGCCATGGACATAACACTACGGGTGGAATAGAATGCGGTGGTAGAGATTCATAAGGAAAGTCAAAAAAGGAAGAAGGTCTCCCATCAACTCGGTGAATCAAAAGCCAATGGAGAGGCCTTTCAATCGATATCAATGCGAGGAGTAGGGATTGCCATGCAACAGATGTAGTAGAGCTATAAGTGTATGAAAGCTTGATACGTCTCCAACATATCTATAATTTTTTATTGTTCCATGCTATTATATTATCTATTTTGGATGTTTTATATGCATGCATTAGTATGCTATTTTATATTATTTTGGGACTAACTTATTAGCCTAGAGCCCAGAGCCAGTTTCTGTTTTTTTCCTTGTTTTTGAGCTTTGCAGAAAAGGAGTACTAAACGGAGTCCAAACGGAATAAAACTTCACGACGATTTTTCTTGGACCAGAAGACACCCAGGGGACTTGGAGTGCAAGTCAGAAGAGCCACGAGGCAGCGGCAAGGGTGGAGGGCGCGCCCTAGGGGGGGCTACCTTGTGGGACCCTCGTGACCCTCCTGACCTAGATCTTCCTCCTATATATTCACATATATTCCAGAACCACCAGAAGCATCCACGAAAATACTTTTCCACCGCCGCAACCTTCTGTTCCCATGAGATCCCATCTTGGGGCCTTTTCCGGCATCCTGCCGAAGGGGGATTCGATCACGGAGGGCATCTACATCAACTCTACTGCCCTTTCGATGAAGCGTGAGTAGTTTACCTCAGACCTACGGGTCCATAGCTAGTAGCTAGATGGCTTCTTCTCTCTCTCTTTGATTCTCAAATAACATGTTCTCCTCGATGTTCTAGGAGATCTATCCGATGTAATCTTCTTTTGCGGCGTGTTTGTCGAGATCCGATGAATTGTGGATTTATGATCAGCTTATCTATGAAGGGGGGGGGGGGGGGGGGGGGGGGGGGGGGGGGGGGGGGGGGGGGGGGGGGGGGGGGGGGGGGGCGAACTATCGGTTTGGTTTGGCCAACTAGATTGGTTTTTCTTGCAATGGGAGATGTGCTTAGCTTTTGGTTCAATCTTGTGTGATTTCACGCAGTGAAAAAGTAGGGGTAGCGAGACACGTATTGAATTATTGCCATCGAGGATAAAAGATGGGGTTTACATCATATTGCTTGAGTTTATTTCTCTACATCATGTCATCTTACTTAAGGCGTTACTCCATTCTTTATGAACCTAATACTCTAGATGCATGCTGGATAGCGGTCGATGTGTGGAGTAATAGTAGTAGATGCAGACAGGAGTCAGTCTACTTGACACGGACGTGATGCCTATATTTCGTAATCATTGCCTTGGATATCGTCATAACTTTGCGCTTTTCTATCAATTGCTCGACAGTAATTTGTTCACCCATCGTATTATTTGTCTCCTACTGGATTGATACCTTGGTTCTTAATTGAGGGAAATACTTATCTCTACTATGCTACATCACCCTTTCCTCTTCAAGGAAAAAACCAACGTAAGCTCAAGAAGTAGCAGGAAGAATTTCTGGCGTCGTTGCCGGGGAGATCTACGCCAAGTCAAGATTAGTCTCCTGTCAACTTGCCAATTTCTGGTAATGTTGCCGAGGAGATCTACATCAAGCCTACCAAGTACCCATCATAAAATCTCATCTCTTGCATTACATTATTCGCCATTTGCCTCTCGTTTTCCTCTCCCCCACTTCTAAAACTATTTTCGAAAAGATTTGCCTTTTTATTCGCCTTCTCTTTCGTCCTTCTTTTCGTTTGCCCTTATGTCTTACTTGGTTTGTTTGCTCGTTTGCTTGGTATAATTGTGTGTTTATTGAAAATCAGAAACAAAGTTTATGGACCCACTTAAAGTTTTCTACTTGGATCATCTTTGATCCATATGTGCTCGTGCTGAAACCCCAACTAGTTTAGTTGAGGGAAAATCTTTAGATGAGCATGCTCATTTTGTGTGTCACCGTTTTCTAAAAAAGGGAGACTCCTATGGAATCAAATAAATTGTTTGCTATGCTATGCTTGGAATCTTTGTGAACTTTGTTATTTTACCTGTTGGTCTAAGAACCCTAAAAACACCTTCCCTACCTATGTGAGTTTAATGATAATGAAATTTTATCTTCTTATGAAAAAGGTGTTTACAGTTACTATGATATTGAATAAATTGAAGAATTTGTTGCTTTTAAGGGTGCTTATGAAGTTGCTTCTTTGATTGAAAAGTATGACATTACTCTCTACAAATCTGAAAATTTTGACATACTTAAATATTGCTATAAAAACTATGCTCACAATGCCTATGTCAAAGAATTTATTGAGAGAATGACCGTTGCTTTGGAAGAAAATAATGATATGCATGAATCTATATATAATTATGTTTCTGATGATTTGATTGAGATACCCTCCCTTGATGAGTGTGATGCTTGCTATTCTTATGGCCATGATGCCAATATTAATAATGTTTATGGAGATGAATTTGCTATAGTTCCTTATGTTAAACATGCGATTATTGCTATTGCACCCATACTTGATAGTTCCTTGAATCAAAAGCATGATTGGGGGGGGGGGGGGGGGGGGGGGGGGGGGGGGGGGGGGGGGGGGGGGGGGGGGGGGGGGGGGGGGGGGGGGGGGGGGGGGGGGGGGGGGGGGGGGGGGGGGGGGGGGGGGGGGGGGGGGGGGGGGGGGGGGGGGGGGGGGGGGGGGGGGGGGGGGGGGGGGGGGGGGGGGGGGGGGGGGGGGGGGGGGGGGGGGGGGGGGGGGGGGGGGGGGGGGGGGGGGGGGGGGGGGGGGGGGGGGGGGGGGGGGGGGGGGGGGGGGGGGGGGGGGGGGGGGGGGGGGGGGGGGGGGGGGGGGGGGGGGGGGGGGGGGGGGGGGGGGGGGGGGGGGGGGGGGGGGGGGGGGGGGGGGGGGGGGGGGGGGGGGGGGGGGGGGGGGGGGGGGGGGGGGGGGGGGGGGGGGGGGGGGGGGGGGGGGGGGGGGGGGGGGGGGGGGGGGGGGGGGGGGGGGGGGGGGGGGGGGGGGGGGGGGGGGGGGGGGGGGGGGGGGGGGGGGGGGGGGGGGGGGGGGGGGGGGGGGGGGGGGGGGGGGGGGGGGGGGGGGGGGGGGGGGGGGGGGGGGGGGGGGGGGGGGGGGGGGGGGGGGGGGGGGGGGGGGGGGGGGGGGGGGGGGGGGGGGGGGGGGGGGGGGGGGGGGGGGGGGGGGGGGGGGGGGGGGGGGGGGGGGGGGGGGGGGGGGGGGGGGGGGGGGGGGGGGGGGGGGGGGGGGGGGGGGGGGGGGGGGGGGGGGGGGGGGGGGGGGGGGGGGGGGGGGGGGGGGGGGGGGGGGGGGGGGGGGGGGGGGGGGGGGGGGGGGGGGGGGGGGGGGGGGGGGGGGGGGGGGGGGGGGGGGGGGGGGGGGGGGGGGGGGGGGGGGGGGGGGGGGGGGGGGGGGGGGGGGGGGGGGGGGGGGGGGGGGGGGGGGGGGGGGGGGGGGGGGGGGGGGGGGGGGGGGGGGGGGGGGGGGGGGGGGGGGGGGGGGGGGGGGGGGGGGGGGGGGGGGGGGGGGGGGGGGGGGGGGGGGGGGGGGGGGGGGGGGGGGGGGGGGGGGGGGGGGGGGGGGGGGGGGGGGGGGGGGGGGGGGGGGGGGGGGGGGGGGGGGGGGGGGGGGGGGGGGGGGGGGGGGGGGGGGGGGGGGGGGGGGGGGGGGGGGGGGGGGGGGGGGGGGGGGGGGGGGGGGGGGGGGGGGGGGGGGGGGGGGGGGGGGGGGGGGGGGGGGGGGGGGGGGGGGGGGGGGGGGGGGGGGGGGGGGGGGGGGGGGGGGGGGGGGGGGGGGGGGGGGGGGGGGGGGGGGGGGGGGGGGGGGGGGGGGGGGGGGGGGGGGGGGGGGGGGGGGGGGGGGGGGGGGGGGGGGGGGGGGGGGGGGGGGGGGGGGGGGGGGGGGGGGGGGGGGGGGGGGGGGGGGGGGGGGGGGGGGGGGGGGGGGGGGGGGGGGGGGGGGGGGGGGGGGGGGGGGGGGGGGGGGGGGGGGGGGGGGGGGGGGGGGGGGGGGGGGGGGGGGTTGGAGCGTCTTGTATGATATGAGTCTTTGCTTTTTAGTTTGCCACAATCATCGTTTCTGTACACACCTTTTGAGAGGGACACGCCTGAATCGTGATTTATTAGAATACACTATGTGCTTCACTTATATCTTTTGAGCTAGGCAATTTTGCTCTAGTGCTTCACTTATATATTTTTAGAGCTCGGCGGTGGCTTTATTTAATAGAAATTGTTGAACTCTCATGCTTCACTTATATTATTTTGAGAGTCTCTCTAAATAGCATGGTAATTTCCTTTAGTTATGAATTTAGTCCTAATATGATGGGCATCCAAGAGGGATATAATAAAAACTTTCATATAAAGTGCATTGGATACTATGAGAAATTTGATTCCTTATGATTGTTTTGAGATATAAAGATGGTGATATTAGAGTCATGCTAGTGAGTAATTTTGGATTGTAGAAATACTTGTGTTAAAGTTTGTGATTCCCGTAGCATGCACGTATGGTGAACCGATATGTGATGAAGTCAGAGCATGATTTATTTATTGATTGTCTTCCTTATGAGTGGCGGTCGGGGATGAGCGATGGTATTTTCCTACCAATCTATCCCCCTTGGAGCATGCTCATAGTACTTTGTTTCAATAACTAATAGACTTTTGCAATAAGTATGTGAGTTCTTTATGACTAATGTTGAGTCCATGATTATACGGCACTCTCACCCTTCCACCATTGCTAGCCTCTCTAGTACCGCGCAACTTTCAC
>JAAAWM010009977.1:0-31852 GCA_036873465.1 Thinopyrum obtusiflorum
CTCGCACCATCTTCTAGCCCCCCACCGGATTTTGCCACATGTACAATCTAGCAAACTCCATGGTTGAACTTAAGCATAATGCACAAATCTCAAAACAACAGTGGTTCTCCTTTGCTCTAGAATCTTCCGTATCATAACTGCCCAAACTTTTTTTCTAGTTGAATTGCCATTATTATTTTTACTTTATGCTTTACAACGCACAATTCCATGAATCATAAAATAGATTAAGGGCTTCTTTGATTCAAAGGATTCTCGAAGGAATTTTGGAGGATTCTAATCCTTAGGAATTTTTCCTATCTTGGTTGTTTGATTCGTAGGATTGTAAACCATAGGAATTTTTCCATATGATTCATTTGCACTATATTTCATAGGAAACATCCCATCCACTCAAACCTCTTTGAAAGAATTCTGCGTTTTTTCTATGCACAATCAAACACTCGTACCATCCTGTAGGATTCAAGACGACATTCCACTCTAATCCCATGTTCTTCCTATTCCCGCATTTTGGAAATCCTACGAATCAAAGAGGCCCTAGGTTTTTTATAAAAACTAATTGATTTTGAATGAGATGAACTATAAGAATTAAATGAAGGTCTACATCAGGCATATATGACTCAGAGCTTACATGCTACAGTGTGGTATTTATTCATAATTTGGTTGCAAAATCTGACGCGTGCAATGCACGTGTACCTTACTAGTACTTTGAGTATGTGCAAAACACAATGGCACGCTACACAGTGTCTCTCTTACAGTTCATGAAGCCACGTAGCACATGTGGAGGCGTTGTCACGACATCCTTGTGTGGATTGATCACAGTGATGTGCTGCTGGTTCCAGAAGAATGTGCTCGTCCTCCCTGAGCCGCACTGGCGGTACATGCACGAAGCGAAGATGTGCATGCACGCCACGCACGCACTCATTCCCTCGCACGCACACGCGGGTACATGGGAGGATGCAATTTTGTACCAAGATCCACCCCATGTGATAATTTGATGCGTGTAAAGTCCTTCACTTCATTGATGGTCAATTAATACAGCGCATGCAAATTTAGTGGACGTGAGGGCGGAAGAAAGACATTACTACTCCACTGCGCGCATGCGAGTAGTTAAATCATGGGTTGCTAGTAGTACTTCCATTGGTCTCCTTCGTATTTTGTGCTAATTTTGACAGTAACATAATATTTACGCATCTGAGCAGTGTAGTCTACTTGAAATTTATGTTCCACTAAACTCATCGGGGGCCGTTTCGGGCCTCGAAACCAAAAACCATCAATTAATCTTTACCTTGTTCCCATCACATTCGAAAGTACTAGTGCTACAATTAAGTGCAAGTCTGCTCACACCTACCAATACGTACCAAACCTGAACGTGTTCCCACTATGCAGGTTTTAGTACTAGTGCTAGTACTTAGGTTATAAAAAGGGGAACTACCTAACCGAAAATTACTCTACCTTCCTCCTCATAAGTCCTCCTTCTTCGTCCGTCCTTGCCATGGCCGGTGTGCAGAGCTCTAGGTCGAGAACTACTCGTAACAAGGGAGGGGCAACCAAGGCTGCAGAAAAAAAAGAGAGGGCTCGCCGCCACGCAGAGACCTCGAAAGATCTCTCACGGGCAGGCGATGGCTCCCAGGAGCGCCCTAGACGCGGAGGCGAACATGCCGAGCTGGCGGCGCTGGAGTCGTTATCCCTCGACGGCATGCCCGATCAGCTCAATAAGCACCTCAATAAGCAGAAGGAGTTCATCCACGGCTTGGTGGAGCTGCTGATGGAGAGCCTCGACGACATGCCCGCTGAGCTCAATGAGCAGGGGGAGTTAACCGCCGGCTTGGTGATGCTGCTGAAGAAGAGCATTGCCTCGGAGAAGAAGGCGACCGGTGAAATCCTGCAACTTCAGGAGGACAAGGCAAAGCTCTGCCATGAGCTCGACCTGCTGAAGGAGGAGAACGCCGGCTGGAAGAAGCTGCATGAGAATAGTAGTTCCTCGATGAAGATGTTGCAGGCCCTCATCATGGAACAGAAGGAGGAGTTGGCGAAGCTCCGCATCGAGCACCCGGCTGCTGTGAAGGTACGTAATGTGGCCGTGGAACAGATGATGAAGGCTCGCGTCGAGAAATCCCGCGTCATGGACACAATGATGAAGATGGCGAAGGAGACGCACAAGGAGATGGAGGTCGTGGAGGCGATGAAGAAGCAGTTACGACTCCGCGGCCAGCAACCCTTCATGTAGTGAGAGCAGCGCCCCAGACTTGTGTGTGCGTCTTCCTTCTTGTTTTGGGGGTGATAATCCTCCTTCTTCTTTTGCTCCTGTGTTTCTTATTTTACTTCGGGTGTTTCACCGCACGTGTCACCTTCTCTGCGAGGCATGAATAGAACAGGGGGGGGGGGGGGGGGGGGGGGGGGGGGGGGGGGGGGGGGGGGGGGGGGGGGGGGGGGGGGGGGGGGGGGGGGGGGGGGGGGGGGGGGGGGGGGGGGGGGGGGGGGGGGGGGGGGGGGGGGGGGGGGGGGGGGGGGGGGGGGGGGGGGGGGGGGGGGGGGGGGGGGGGGGGGGGGGGGGGGGGGGGGGGGGGGGGGGGGGGGGGGGGGGGGGGGGGGGGGGGGGGGGGGGGGGGGGGGGGGGGGGGGGGGGGGGGGGGGGGGGGGGGGGGGGGGGGGGGGGGGGGGGGGGGGGGGGGGGGGGGGGGGGGGGGGGGGGGGGGGGGGGGGGGGGGGGGGGGGGGGGGGGGGGGGGGGGGGGGGGGGGGGGGGGGGGGGGGGGGGGGGGGGGGGGGGGGGGGGGGGGGGGGGGGGGGGGGGGGGGGGGGGGGGGGGGGGGGGGGGGGGGGGGGGGGGGGGGGGGGGGGGGGGGGGGGGGGGGGGGGGGGGGGGGGGGGGGGGGGGGGGGGGGGGGGGGGGGGGGGGGGGGGGGGGGGGGGGGGGGGGGGGGGGGGGGGGGGGG
This sequence comes from Thinopyrum obtusiflorum, assembly GCA_036873465.1. Lineage (NCBI taxonomy): Eukaryota > Viridiplantae > Streptophyta > Magnoliopsida > Poales > Poaceae > Thinopyrum > Thinopyrum obtusiflorum. The sequence goes on from JAAAWM010009977.1 coordinate 2,933, forward strand.
GGGGGGGGGGGGGGGGGGGGGGGGGGGGGGGGGGGGGGGGGGGGGGGGGGGGGGGGGGGGGGGGGGGGGGGGGGGGGGGGGGGGGGGGGGGGGGGGGGGGGGGGGGGGGGGGGGGGGGGGGGGGGGGGGGGGGGGGGGGGGGGGGGGGGGGGGGGGGGGGGGGGGGGGGGGGGGGGGGGGGGGGGGGGGGGGGGGGGGGGGGGGGGGGGGGGGGGGGGGGGGGGGGGGGGGGGGGGGGGGGGGGGGGGGGGGGGGGGGGGGGGGGGGGGGGGGGGGGGGGGGGGGGGGGGGGGGGGGGGGGGGGGGGGGGGGGGGGGGGGGGGGGGGGGGGGGGGGGGGGGGGGGGGGGGGGGGGGGGGGGGGGGGGGGGGGGGGGGGGGGGGGGGGGGGGGGGGGGGGGGGGGGGGGGGGGGGGGGGGGGGGGGGGGGGGGGGGGGGGGGGGGGGGGGGGGGGGGGGGGGGGGGGGGGGGGGGGGGGGGGGGGGGGGGGGGGGGGGGGGGGGGGGGGGGGGGGGGGGGGGGGGGGGGGGGGGGGGGGGGGGGGGGGGGGGGGGGGGGGGGGGGGGGGGGGGGGGGGGGGGGGGGGGGGGGGGGGGGGGGGGGGGGGGGGGGGGGGGGGGGGGGGGGGGGGGGGGGGGGGGGGGGGGGGGGGGGGGGGGGGGGGGGGGGGGGGGGGGGGGGGGGGGGGGGGGGGGGGGGGGGGGGGGGGGGGGGGGGGGGGGGGGGGGGGGGGGGGGGGGGGGGGGGGGGGGGGGGGGGGGGGGGGGGGGGGGGGGGGGGGGGGGGGGGGGGGGGGGGGGGGGGGGGGGGGGGGGGGGGGGGGGGGGGGGGGGGGGGGGGGGGGGGGGGGGGGGGGGGGGGGGGGGGGGGGGGGGGGGGGGGGGGGGGGGGGGGGGTCGATGGATTGCGCCATGGAGCAAAACTAACAAGATGTAATTAAAGAAAAAAGATGGTACATATAGAGAGCGCTCGTCGCCAAATTATGCATATACTATATGACACTACCCACTATGAAGGTACTACTCCCTCCGTCCGGGTTTATTAGGCATCTTAGCATCATAAGCATGTCCCTTTTTATAAGGCCTCGTTTTGGAAAGGTGCATGCATGCAACCATTTCATTGGTTGCATTGAAAGTCATTGTTATTGATGCCATGGCTGGGAAATTAATACACTTCGTGAGTGCTTTTTCGTTGGGTGCATGCATGTGAGAGAGTGCATTGGGGGTGGAATGGAAGAGTTAATGTGAGCAAATTACTATGTGTCTTGGTCTAAGAGAAGTTGTCTTTAGGCCTAATAAACTCGGATGGAGGGAGTAGTAACATACACTAGTAACTAGTCTATGCTACTCTCCACTATGACCAGCGAAAGTCGAGGCGCGGATACCAACGAGGGCCTGGTTGTGTCTATACTTGGACAACTCACCTGACTGCATGCGCACCAGGCAGACGAAGCTCGTGTCGTGTTGGTGCCGTGTGCGGGGGGGGGGGGGGGGGGGGGGGGGGGGGGGGGGGGGGGGGGGGGGGGGGGGGGGGGGGGGGGGGGGGGGGGGGGGGGGGGGGGGGGGGGGGGGGGGGGGGGGGGGGGGGGGGGGGGGGGGGGGGGGGGGGGGGGGGGGGGGGGGGGGGGGGGGGGGGGGGGGGGGGGGGGGGGGGGGGGGGGGGGGGGGGGGGGGGGGGGGGGGGGGGGGGGGGGGGGGGGGGGGGGGGGGGGGGGGGGGGGGGGGGGGGGGGGGGGGGGGGGGGGGGGGGGGGGGGGGGGGGGGGGGGGGGGGGGGGGGGGGGGGGGGGGGGGGGGGGGGGGGGGGGGGGGGGGGGGGGGGGGGGGGGGGGGGGGGGGGGGGGGGGGGGGGGGGGGGGGGGGGGGGGGGGGGGGGGGGGGGGGGGGGGGGGGGGGGGGGGGGGGGGGGGGGGGGGGGGGGGGGGGGGGGGGGGGGGGGGGGGGGGGGGGGGGGGGGGGGGGGGGGGGGGGGGGGGGGGGGGGGGGGGGGGGGGGGGGGGGGGGGGGGGGGGGGGGGGGGGGGGGGGGGGGGGGGGGGGGGGGGGGGGGGGGGGGGGGGGGGGGGGGGGGGGGGGGGGGGGGGGGGGGGGGGGGGGGGGGGGGGGGGGGGGGGGGGGGGGGGGGGGGGGGGGGGGGGGGGGGGGGGGGGGGGGGGGGGGGGGGGGGGGGGGGGGGGGGGGGGGGGGGGGGGGGGGGGGGGGGGGGGGGGGGGGGGGGGGGGGGGGGGGGGGGGGGGGGGGGGGGGGGGGGGGGGGGGGGGGGGGGGGGGGGGGGGGGGGGGGGGGGGGGGGGGGGGGGGGGGGGGGGGGGGGGGGGGGGGGGGGGGGGGGGGGGGGGGGGGGGGGGGGGGGGGGGGGGGGGGGGGGGGGGGGGGGGGGGGGGGGGGGGGGGGGGGGGGGGGGGGGGGGGGGGGGGGGGGGGGGGGGGGGGGGGGGGGGGGGGGGGGGGGGGGGGGGGGGGGGGGGGGGGGGGGGGGGGGGGGGGGGGGGGGGGGGGGGGGGGGGGGGGGGGGGGGGGGGGGGGGGGGGGGGGGGGGGGGGGGGGGGGGGGGGGGGGGGGGGGGGGGGGGGGGGGGGGGGGGGGGGGGGGGGGGGGGGGGGGGGGGGGGGGGGGGGGGGGGGGGGGGGGGGGGGGGGGGGGGGGGGGGGGGGGGGGGGGGGGGGGGGGGGGGGGGGGGGGGGGGGGGGGGGGGGGGGGGGGGGGGGGGGGGGGGGGGGGGGGGGGGGGGGGGGGGGGGGGGGGGGGGGGGGGGGGGGGGGGGGGGGGGGGGGGGGGGGGGGGGGGGGGGGGGGGGGGGGGGGGGGGGGGGGGGGGGGGGGGGGGGGGGGGGGGGGGGGGGGGGGGGGGGGGGGGGGGGGGGGGGGGGGGGGGGGGGGGGGGGGGGGGGGGGGGGGGGGGGGGGGGGGGGGGGGGGGGGGGGGGGGGGGGGGGGGGGGGGGGGGGGGGGGGGGGGGGGGGGGGGGGGGGGGGGGGGGGGGGGGGGGGGGGGGGGGGGGGGGGGGGGGGGGGGGGGGGGGGGGGGGGGGGGGGGGGGGGGGGGGGGGGGGGGGGGGGGGGGGGGGGGGGGGGGGGGGGGGGGGGGGGGGGGGGGGGGGGGGGGGGGGGGGGGGGGGGGGGGGGGGGGGGGGGGGGGGGGGGGGGGGGGGGGGGGGGGGGGGGGGGGGGGGGGGGGGGGGGGGGGGGGGGGGGGGGGGGGGGGGGGGGGGGGGGGGGGGGGGGGGGGGGGGGGGGGGGGGGGGGGGGGGGGGGGGGGGGGGGGGGGGGGGGGGGGGGGGGGGGGGGGGGGGGGGGGGGGGGGGGGGGGGGGGGGGGGGGGGGGGGGGGGGGGGGGGGGGGGGGGGGGGGGGGGGGGGGGGGGGGGGGGGGGGGGGGGGGGGGGGGGGGGGGGGGGGGGGGGGGGGGGGGGGGGGGGGGGGGGGGGGGGGGGGGGGGGGGGGGGGGGGGGGGGGGGGGGGGGGGGGGGGGGGGGGGGGGGGGGGGGGGGGGGGGGGGGGGGGGGGGGGGGGGGGGGGGGGGGGGGGGGGGGGGGGGGGGGGGGGGGGGGGGGGGGGGGGGGGGGGGGGGGGGGGGGGGGGGGGGGGGGGGGGGGGGGGGGGGGGGGGGGGGGGGGGGGGGGGGGGGGGGGGGGGGGGGGGGGGGGGGGGGGGGGGGGGGGGGGGGGGGGGGGGGGGGGGGGGGGGGGGGGGGGGGGGGGGGGGGGGGGGGGGGGGGGGGGGGGGGGGGGGGGGGGGGGGGGGGGGGGGGGGGGGGGGGGGGGGGGGGGGGGGGGGGGGGGGGGGGGGGGGGGGGGGGGGGGGGGGGGGGGGGGGGGGGGGGGGGGGGGGGGGGGGGGGGGGGGGGGGGGGGGGGGGGGGGGGGGGGGGGGGGGGGGGGGGGGGGGGGGGGGGGGGGGGGGGGGGGGGGGGGGGGGGGGGGGGGGGGGGGGGGGGGGGGGGGGGGGGGGGGGGGGGGGGGGGGGGGGGGGGGGGGGGGGGGGGGGGGGGGGGGGGGGGGGGGGGGGGGGGGGGGGGGGGGGGGGGGGGGGGGGGGGGGGGGGGGGGGGGGGGGGGGGGGGGGGGGGGGGGGGGGGGGGGGGGGGGGGGGGGGGGGGGGGGGGGGGGGGGGGGGGGGGGGGGGGGGGGGGGGGGGGGGGGGGGGGGGGGGGGGGGGGGGGGGGGGGGGGGGGGGGGGGGGGGGGGGGGGGGGGGGGGGGGGGGGGGGGGGGGGGGGGGGGGGGGGGGGGGGGGGGGGGGGGGGGGGGGGGGGGGGGGGGGGGGGGGGGGGGGGGGGGGGGGGGGGGGGGGGGGGGGGGGGGGGGGGGGGGGGGGGGGGGGGGGGGGGGGGGGGGGGGGGGGGGGGGGGGGGGGGGGGGGGGGGGGGGGGGGGGGGGGGGGGGGGGGGGGGGGGGGGGGGGGGGGGGGGGGGGGGGGGGGGGGGGGGGGGGGGGGGGGGGGGGGGGGGGGGGGGGGGGGGGGGGGGGGGGGGGGGGGGGGGGGGGGGGGGGGGGGGGGGGGGGGGGGGGGGGGGGGGGGGGGGGGGGGGGGGGGGGGGGGGGGGGGGGGGGGGGGGGGGGGGGGGGGGGGGGGGGGGGGGGGGGGGGGGGGGGGGGGGGGGGGGGGGGGGGGGGGGGGGGGGGGGGGGGGGGGGGGGGGGGGGGGGGGGGGGGGGGGGGGGGGGGGGGGGGGGGGGGGGGGGGGGGGGGGGGGGGGGGGGGGGGGGGGGGGGGGGGGGGGGGGGGGGGGGGGGGGGGGGGGGGGGGGGGGGGGGGGGGGGGGGGGGGGGGGGGGGGGGGGGGGGGGGGGGGGGGGGGGGGGGGGGGGGGGGGGGGGGGGGGGGGGGGGGGGGGGGGGGGGGGGGGGGGGGGGGGGGGGGGGGGGGGGGGGGGGGGGGGGGGGGGGGGGGGGGGGGGGGGGGGGGGGGGGGGGGGGGGGGGGGGGGGGGGGGGGGGGGGGGGGGGGGGGGGGGGGGGGGGGGGGGGGGGGGGGGGGGGGGGGGGGGGGGGGGGGGGGGGGGGGGGGGGGGGGGGGGGGGGGGGGGGGGGGGGGGGGGGTGTGGTCTATATCTAGTACATTCCACTGCCATGCATGACGATGAAACGTGTACGGAGGTTTCTCTAGTTTACCGTACGAAGGATGAACCATGGCTTTTGCCAGGGTCAGCATTGAAGGCTGAGAGGAGGACACCAGGCTTGCCTTCTGGAGATCGAAGGGCTGGCCTACAACGAGGCCTATCCGACCCAGGATTTCCTTGTCGTTCCTAAAGTCTACAGTAACGAATTTGACTCGGCCGCCCTTGAGGAACTTCTTAAATTCCTCGCACTCAACGTCGGCATGGCATATGTGGTAGACCAAGCATAAGTCATGCACGCAAACCTGGATCACGGCGGGCTTCTTCTTCTCTGCCTCCTTTAGTTTCTTCTCGCTTCCCAGGACTGTGGTGTACTCAACATCTAGCCCAGCGACCCACTCATCATTTGAGTTTTTGAACATGAATTTGAAGCGAGCAAGGCATTCTTTCACCGTTGTGAAAGAACGGGTGTAGATGACGTCGAACTCATCGCCGGTGATGGTTCTAACCTTGTACTCACCGCCGATCATGGAGATTTGGGATGCCATGGATTTGGGAGGAGGGTTAGGATTAGTGGAACTGCCGTAATGTGAAAGGGGGGGGGGGGGGGGGGGGGGGGGGGGGGGGGGGGGGGGGGGGGGGGGGGGGGGGGGGGGGGGGGGGGGGGGGGGGGGGGGGGGGGGGGGGGGGGGGGGGGGGGGGGGGGGGGGGGGGGGGGGGGGGGGGGGGGGGGGGGGGGGGGGGGGGGGGGGGGGGGGGGGGGGGGGGGGGGGGGGGGGGGGGGGGGGGGGGGGGGGGGGGGGGGGGGGGGGGGGGGGGGGGGGGGGGGGGGGGGGGGGGGGGGGGGGGGGGGGGGGGGGGGGGGGGGGGGGGGGGGGGGGGGGGGGGGGGGGGGGGGGGGGGGGGGGGGGGGGGGGGGGGGGGGGGGGGGGGGGGGGGGGGGGGGGGGGGGGGGGGGGGGGGGGGGGGGGGGGGGGGGGGGGGGGGGGGGGGGGGGGGGGGGGGGGGGGGGGGGGGGGGGGGGGGGGGGGGACCTCTTCCAATGAAATGGTGCTTAGATGAGGTGCTAAGGGCATTAAATGGCTTAGCAATCAAGTCCCCAATGCATAGGTGCTTATTAGTTTTTTGTTGCTAAGTTTGCTTCATTTAATTAGCTATAGACTCAAAATTGTCTTTTCACCTAGGTACACGCGCTTAGCACCGTTTCTTCCTTGGGTCACCAAACTTGCCACATCAGACTTTATGCCTATGTGGCAAGCTTAGCACCTGTAGGAGCAAGTAAGTACTACAATAGTGGGCTATAAGCCCGCTTTACATGGCATTTTTGCATATGTGGAGGAAAGAGGCAAGGAAAAAGTGGAGAAGTGGGCTCTCATGCAAGAGCCAGCCTTAACTACATGGTGGAGCATTGGGAGAGGCACCTGTATGGAGGTGGTCAAGAATCAGGAGACTCACGCTGGTCGTAGCACCGTAGTTAAAATGATAATGGCAAGTCAAATCACGGGGCCCCACCTGTCCAACAGTAACTCACTGTCAAATCACATAGCCCTACGTTTGCAGCAGCCTACTCCCTCATCTTCTTGCGTCTCTGTCGAACTGACTAGGCGGAACTGCTCTGCCTACCGCGCAGGAAAAGCCCCGCCCTCAACTTTTAAATACAACTACATCTGCTTAAGAATCCAATGATATACTTTTTGTGACATAGTAACTCATATTTAGTTATTCAAATGGATGAACTAGAACTACGTGCACGCCCTATAAACCGAGACACCTAAAAATAAAAAACCAAGACGGAGAGGGTAGTTCAGCACGTATCTTTTTAGATCAATATAGTTGGGATTCACCAAGGAGCAAAACCAAGTGGTAGGCTGCTCTTGTCATGTTGGCGTAGCAACTCAAGTAGGGTCAGTCCGCACACGAAATGGCGACACACTTAACAGGACCCCTTTGGCCAACATGTGGCTCATCCACTGTCTTGTTCCACGTGCGATGCACCAAATTACAGTTCGGAGCAGCGGTTGGAATTGGAGGCACCCCGGTCGTAGCACCGCAGTAGTAGAAAATGAGCGATGAGGGGTCAAATCACAAAGCCCCACCTTTCCCGCATTAAGCTGGATGGATGAAGCAACCATCGTCCCATAATATAAGAATGTTTTTGACACTAGTGTAGTGCCAAAAACATTCTTATATTATGGGACAGAGGGAGTAGTATTTATTGCATTTGCCAAGGAGTGGGGGGGGGGGGGGGGGGGGGGGGGGGGGGGGGGGGGGGGGGGGGGGGGGGGGGGGGGGGGGGGGGGGGGGGGGGGGGGGGGGGGGGGGGGGGGGGGGGGGGGGGGGGGGGGGGGGGGGGGGGGGGGGGGGGGGGGGGGGGGGGGGGGGGGGGGGGGGGGGGGGGGGGGGGGGGGGGGGGGGGGGGGGGGGGGGGGGGGGGGGGGGGGGGGGGGGGGGGGGGGGGGGGGGGGGGGGGGGGGGGGGGGGGGGGGGGGGGGGGGGGGGGGGGGGGGGGGGGGGGGGGGGGGGGGGGGGGGGGGGGGGGGGGGGGGGGGGGGGGGGGGGGGGGGGGGGGGGGGGGGGGGGGGGGGGGGGGGGGGGGGGGGGGGGGGGGGGGGGGGGGGGGGGGGGGGGGGGGGGGGGGGGGGGGGGGGGGGGGGGGGGGGGGGGGGGGGGGGGGGGGGGGGGGGGGGGGGGGGGGGGGGGGGGGGGGGGGGGGGGGGGGGGGGGGGGGGGGGGGGGGGGGGGGGGGGGGGGGGGGGGGGGGGGGGGGGGGGGGGGGGGGGGGGGGGGGGGGGGGGGGGGGGGGGGGGGGGGGGGGGGGGGGGGGGGGGGGGGGGGGGGGGGGGGGGGGGGGGGGGGGGGGGGGGGGGGGGGGGGGGGGGGGGGGGGGGGGGGGGGGGGGGGGGGGGGGGGGGGGGGGGGGGGGGGGGGGGGGGGGGGGGGGGGGGGGGGGGGGGGGGGGGGGGGGGGGGGGGGGGGGGGGGGGGGGGGGGGGGGGGGGGGGGGGGGGGGGGGGGGGGGGGGGGGGGGGGGGGGGGGGGGGGGGGGGGGGGGGGGGGGGGGGGGGGGGGGGGGGGGGGGGGGGGGGGGGGGGGGGGGGGGGGGGGGGGGGGGGGGGGGGGGGGGGGGGGGGGGGGGGGGGGGGGGGGGGGGGGGGGGGGGGGGGGGGGGGGGGGGGGGGGGGGGGGGGGGGGGGGGGGGGGGGGGGGGGGGGGGGGGGGGGGGGGGGGGGGGGGGGGGGGGGGGGGGGGGGGGGGGGGGGGGGGGGGGGGGGGGGGGGGGGGGGGGGGGGGGGGGGGGGGGGGGGGGGGGGGGGGGGGGGGGGGGGGGGGGGGGGGGGGGGGGGGGGGGGGGGGGGGGGGGGGGGGGGGGGGGGGGGGGGGGGGGGGGGGGGGGGGGGGGGGGGGGGGGGGGGGGGGGGGGGGGGGGGGGGGGGGGGGGGGGGGGGGGGGGGGGGGGGGGGGGGGGGGGGGGGGGGGGGGGGGGGGGGGGGGGGGGGGGGGGGGGGGGGGGGGGGGGGGGGGGGGGGGGGGGGGGGGGGGGGGGGGGGGGGGGGGGGGGGGGGGGGGGGGGGGGGGGGGGGGGGGGGGGGGGGGGGGGGGGGGGGGGGGGGGGGGGGGGGGGGGGGGGGGGGGGGGGGGGGGGGGGGGGGGGGGGGGGGGGGGGGGGGGGGGGGGGGGGGGGGGGGGGGGGGGGGGGGGGGGGGGGGGGGGGGGGGGGGGGGGGGGGGGGGGGGGGGGGGGGGGGGGGGGGGGGGGGGGGGGGGGGGGGGGGGGGGGGGGGGGGGGGGGGGGGGGGGGGGGGGGGGGGGGGGGGGGGGGGGGGGGGGGGGGGGGGGGGGGGGGGGGGGGGGGGGGGGGGGGGGGGGGGGGGGGGGGGGGGGGGGGGGGGGGGGGGGGGGGGGGGGGGGGGGGGGGGGGGGGGGGGGGGGGGGGGGGGTGTATTTATTCATAATTTGGTTTCAAAATCTCATGCGTTCAATACATGTGTACTCCCTCCGTCCGTGAATAAGTGTACTTCTAGCCTTTGTTCTAAGTCAAAGTTTTAAAATTTTGACCAAATATATACAAAAGAGTAGTAACATATATGACATAAAATTGATATATTATGAAATTACGATTCAAAACGAATCTAGTGATACTAATTTAGTGTCATAAATGCTGCTACTTTTCCCTATAGAGTTGGTCAATGTTTTAAAACTTTGACTTAAGACAAAATATAGAAGTACACTTATTCATGGACGGAGATTGCACATGTAGAATACCATGTATATGTCATTTCATTCATCTTCGAGAGGTAACTATAAAGTTGGGTGAGGAGTCTACAAAGAAAGACCATCGTATCACCCGCAGCAATTTCAAGCATCCTTTAGTGTCGAGGAATATCATAGGAACTCTATTTGATATGATTTTTATAGGATTTTTTCCTTTAGAGCCAATTGGTTCATAGGAGTATATTCATATACTCCACATTTCAAAGGAAATAAACATGATATCATTTCTATAGCTTTAGAGCCACTTGGTTCATATGAATGGATTCCTATACTCCCTTAATTTCAATGAAAAGTAAACATTAGCGTACATTCAATAGAAAAGTTCCTATGATATGAACCAAATTACATCTCTTTTGTAATCCCTCCTCATAGGAATTGAGATACATGTCATCTCTAGATTCAATAGAAATGTTCCTATGATGTGAACCAAATGACATCTCTTTTCCAATCCGTACTCATAGGAATTGAGATGCTCCATGTCATCTCTTTCCCTACAACTTCCATGTATACATCTTCTATTCCTAAATAGATAGTACAACCCACTGGTAGCTTTTTTCCAAAACATGCAACTATAGAACAAGAACTATATAGTGTGCCAATAACTTTGAAAGATGGTCGCTGGATGAAGCGGGGGGGGGGGGGGGGGGGGGGGGGGGGGGGGGGGGGGGGGGGGGGGGGGGGGGGGGGGGGGGGGGGAGATGGCAAATCCGAGCACTACTGGCCGTTGGATATCATCAACATTCCACCAGATCTGCCACATGTACAATTTAGAAGACTCCATGGTTGAACTTAAGCATAATGCACAAACCTCAAAACACATGCACTTCTCCTTTGTTCTAGAATCTTTCGTATCATAATTGATTTTTTTTCTAAATGAAATGCCATTATTTGTTTTTTACTTTATGCTTTACAATGCACAACCCCATGAATCTTAACATTTTTATAAAACTAATTGATTTTGAATGAGATGAACTATAAGAACTAAACGAACATCTACATCATGCATATATGACTCAAAGCTTTACATGCTATAGTGTGTATTTATTCATAATTTGGTTTCGAAATCTCATGCGTTCAATGCATGTGTACCTTACTAGTTTTGAGTAGAGTAGCAAATTTCACGTGGCCCCGGGTATATCAAAATGCAGGGCCCATGCATCATTGCCTTTCGGTCGAACCTACGTCCACAATTTTTTGTACGTACTATATCTCCACTGGTCCCCGAACCCAAAATGCTGCCTCGTTCCCCTAAAACCAAGCGGCCCACACATATTTAAGGCGTCGACTCGAACTCAATAACTCTCCCGTTTACTATGACGTGGCCCCGCACGCCCTAGTAGTACTCCTACAAACCCTACCGCCGCACGCATCATCGGTTTTCTTCAAGAGGACGAGGGAGAAGCCGATTTGTAGTGGAGGCGCTTTCAAAAAAAAATATGATCTGTAGTGGAGACCCATACCCTAGGGTGCCCTAGGTAGCTACCGCACGCATCATTGGTTTTCTCTTTTCTTTATGCTCTTGCGCCCTAGAGTGAAATGATGGTTGCTTCGTCCGTCCAGCTTAATGCGGGAAAGGTGGGGCTTTGTGATTTGACCCCTCATCGCTCATTTTCTACTACTGCGGCGCTACGACCGGGGTGCCTCCAATTCCAACCGCTACTCCGAACTGTAATTTGGTGCATCGCACGTGGAACAAGACGGTGGATGAGCCACATGTTGGCCAAAGGGGTCCTGTTAAGTGTGTCGCCATTTCGTGTGTGGACTGACCCTGCTTGAGTCGCTACGCCAACACGACAGGTGCAGCCTACCACTTGGTTTTGCTCCTTGGTGAATCCCGACTATATTGATCTAAAAAGATATGTACTGAACTACCCTCTCCGTCTCATTTTTTTTAGACATCTCGGTTTATAGGGCGTGCACGTAGTTCTAGGTCATCCATTTGACTAACTAAATCTGAGTTACTATGTCACAAAAAGTATATCATTGGATTATTAAGCGGATGTAGTTTCTAAACATATACTGTTCATCACATATATAGCCAGTTAAATTCTCAACCTAGAACGACATGCATGCCATGTAAACCGATACGGAGGAAGTATAGTAGTAAAAATGAGGTGATTTTACCGAGCGATCGGCGGGGGAGCATGGCCTGTCATGCGGTCCCACGTGTCATGATGTACCAAGGGGATGCGCGTGTCCCTCTTGAGGCAGAACCAATACTACGTGGTTTGAGATGATGGCGAACCGAAGTGTGAAATAATGGTTGCTTCGTCCGTCTGGGAAGGTGCGGCATTGTGATTTAACGTCTCATTGCTCATTACTACTACTACTGGGGCGGTACGACTGGGGTGCGTCGGGGGGGGGGGGGGGGGGGGGGGGGGGGGGGGGGGGGGGGGGGGGGGGGGGGGGGGGGGGGGGGGGGGGGGGGGGGGGGGGGGGGGGGGGGGGGGGGGGGGGGGGGGGGGGGGGGGGGGGGGGGGGGGGGGGGGGGGGGGGGGGGGGGGGGGGGGGGGGGGGGGGGGGGGGGGGGGGGGGGGGGGGGGGGGGGGGGGGGGGGGGGGGGGGGGGGGGGGGGGGGGGGGGGGGGGGGGGGGGGGGGGGGGGGGGGGGGGGGGGGGGGGGGGGGGGGGGGGGGGGGGGGGGGGGGGGGGGGGGGGGGGGGGGGGGGGGGGGGGGGGGGGGGGGGGGGGGGGGGGGGGGGGGGGGGGGGGGGGGGGGGGGGGGGGGGGGGGGGGGGGGGGGGGGGGGGGGGGGGGGGGGGGGGGGGGGGGGGGGGGGGGGGGGGGGGGGGGGGGGGGGGGGGGGGGGGGGGGGGGGGGGGGGGGGGGGGGGGGGGGGGGGGGGGGGGGGGGGGGGGGGGGGGGGGGGGGGGGGGGGGGGGGGGGGGGGGGGGGGGGGGGGGGGGGGGGGGGGGGGGGGGGGGGGGGGGGGGGGGGGGGGGGGGGGGGGGGGGGGGGGGGGGGGGGGGGGGGGGGGGGGGGGGGGGGGGGGGGGGGGGGGGGGGGGGGGGGGGGGGGGGGGGGGGGGGGGGGGGGGGGGGGGGGGGGGGGGGGGGGGGGGGGGGGGGGGGGGGGGGGGGGGGGGGGGGGGGGGGGGGGGGGGGGGGGGGGGGGGGGGGGGGGGGGGGGGGGGGGGGGGGGGGGGGGGGGGGGGGGGGGGGGGGGGGGGGGGGGGGGGGGGGGGGGGGGGGGGGGGGGGGGGGGGGGGGGGGGGGGGGGGGGGGGGGGGGGGGGGGGGGGGGGGGGGGGGGGGGGGGGGGGGGGGGGGGGGGGGGGGGGGGGGGGGGGGGGGGGGGGGGGGGGGGGGGGGGGGGGGGGGGGGGGGGGGGGGGGGGGGGGGGGGGGGGGGGGGGGGGGGGGGGGGGGGGGGGGGGGGGGGGGGGGGGGGGGGGGGGGGGGGGGGGGGGGGGGGGGGGGGGGGGGGGGGGGGGGGGGGGGGGGGGGGGGGGGGGGGGGGGGGGGGGGGGGGGGGGGGGGGGGGGGGGGGGGGGGGGGGGGGGGGGGGGGGGGGGGGGGGGGGGGGGGGGGGGGGGGGGGGGGGGGGGGGGGGGGGGGGGGGGGGGGGGGGGGGGGGGGGGGGGGGGGGGGGGGGGGGGGGGGGGGGGGGGGGGGGGGGGGGGGGGGGGGGGGGGGGGGGGGGGGGGGGGGGGGGGGGGGGGGGGGGGGGGGGGGGGGGGGGGGGGGGGGGGGGGGGGGGGGGGGGGGGGGGGGGGGGGGGGGGGGGGGGGGGGGGGGGGGGGGGGGGGGGGGGGGGGGGGGGGGGGGGGGGGGGGGGGGGGGGGGGGGGGGGGGGGGGGGGGGGGGGGGGGGGGGGGGGGGGGGGGGGGGGGGGGGGGGGGGGGGGGGGGGGGGGGGGGGGGGGGGGGGGGGGGGGGGGGGGGGGGGGGGGGGGGGGGGGGGGGGGGGGGGGGGGGGGGGGGGGGGGGGGGGGGGGGGGGGGGGGGGGGGGGGGGGGGGGGGGGGGGGGGGGGGGGGGGGGGGGGGGGGGGGGGGGGGGGGGGGGGGGGGGGGGGGGGGGGGGGGGGGGGGGGGGGGGGGGGGGGGGGGGGGGGGGGGGGGGGGGGGGGGGGGGGGGGGGGGGGGGGGGGGGGGGGGGGGGGGGGGGGGGGGGGGGGGGGGGGGGGGGGGGGGGGGGGGGGGGGGGGGGGGGGGGGGGGGGGGGGGGGGGGGGGGGGGGGGGGGGGGGGGGGGGGGGGGGGGGGGGGGGGGGGGGGGGGGGGGGGGGGGGGGGGGGGGGGGGGGGGGGGGGGGGGGGGGGGGGGGGGGGGGGGGGGGGGGGGGGGGGGGGGGGGGGGGGGGGGGGGGGGGGGGGGGGGGGGGGGGGGGGGGGGGGGGGGGGGGGGGGGGGGGGGGGGGGGGGGGGGGGGGGGGGGGGGGGGGGGGGGGGGGGGGGGGGGGGGGGGGGGGGGGGGGGGGGGGGGGGGGGGGGGGGGGGGGGGGGGGGGGGGGGGGGGGGGGGGGGGGGGGGGGGGGGGGGGGGGGGGGGGGGGGGGGGGGGGGGGGGGGGGGGGGGGGGGGGGGGGGGGGGGGGGGGGGGGGGGGGGGGGGGGGGGGGGGGGGGGGGGGGGGGGGGGGGGGGGGGGGGGGGGGGGGGGGGGGGGGGGGGGGGGGGGGGGGGGGGGGGGGGGGGGGGGGGGGGGGGGGGGGGGGGGGGGGGGGGGGGGGGGGGGGGGGGGGGGGGGGGGGGGGGGGGGGGGGGGGGGGGGGGGGGGGGGGGGGGGGGGGGGGGGGGGGGGGGGGGGGGGGGGGGGGGGGGGGGGGGGGGGGGGGGGGGGGGGGGGGGGGGGGGGGGGGGGGGGGGGGGGGGGGGGGGGGGGGGGGGGGGGGGGGGGGGGGGGGGGGGGGGGGGGGGGGGGGGGGGGGGGGGGGGGGGGGGGGGGGGGGGGGGGGGGGGGGGGGGGGGGGGGGGGGGGGGGGGGGGGGGGGGGGGGGGGGGGGGGGGGGGGGGGGGGGGGGGGGGGGGGGGGGGGGGGGGGGGGGGGGGGGGGGGGGGGGGGGGGGGGGGGGGGGGGGGGGGGGGGGGGGGGGGGGGGGGGGGGGGGGGGGGGGGGGGGGGGGGGGGGGGGGGGGGGGGGGGGGGGGGGGGGGGGGGGGGGGGGGGGGGGGGGGGGGGGGGGGGGGGGGGGGGGGGGGGGGGGGGGGGGGGGGGGGGGGGGGGGGGGGGGGGGGGGGGGGGGGGGGGGGGGGGGGGGGGGGGGGGGGGGGGGGGGGGGGGGGGGGGGGGGGGGGGGGGGGGGGGGGGGGGGGGGGGGGGGGGGGGGGGGGGGGGGGGGGGGGGGGGGGGGGGGGGGGGGGGGGGGGGGGGGGGGGGGGGGGGGGGGGGGGGGGGGGGGGGGGGGGGGGGGGGGGGGGGGGGGGGGGGGGGGGGGGGGGGGGGGGGGGGGGGGGGGGGGGGGGGGGGGGGGGGGGGGGGGGGGGGGGGGGGGGGGGGGGGGGGGGGGGGGGGGGGGGGGGGGGGGGGGGGGGGGGGGGGGGGGGGGGGGGGGGGGGGGGGGGGGGGGGGGGGGGGGGGGGGGGGGGGGGGGGGGGGGGGGGGGGGGGGGGGGGGGGGGGGGGGGGGGGGGGGGGGGGGGGGGGGGGGGGGGGGGGGGGGGGGGGGGGGGGGGGGGGGGGGGGGGGGGGGGGGGGGGGGGGGGGGGGGGGGGGGGGGGGGGGGGGGGGGGGGGGGGGGGGGGGGGGGGGGGGGGGGGGGGGGGGGGGGGGGGGGGGGGGGGGGGGGGGGGGGGGGGGGGGGGGGGGGGGGGGGGGGGGGGGGGGGGGGGGGGGGGGGGGGGGGGGGGGGGGGGGGGGGGGGGGGGGGGGGGGGGGGGGGGGGGGGGGGGGGGGGGGGGGGGGGGGGGGGGGGGGGGGGGGGGGGGGGGGGGGGGGGGGGGGGGGGGGGGGGGGGGGGGGGGGGGGGGGGGGGGGGGGGGGGGGGGGGGGGGGGGGGGGGGGGGGGGGGGGGGGGGGGGGGGGGGGGGGGGGGGGGGGGGGGGGGGGGGGGGGGGGGGGGGGGGGGGGGGGGGGGGGGGGGGGGGGGGGGGGGGGGGGGGGGGGGGGGGGGGGGGGGGGGGGGGGGGGGGGGGGGGGGGGGGGGGGGGGGGGGGGGGGGGGGGGGGGGGGGGGGGGGGGGGGGGGGGGGGGGGGGGGGGGGGGGGGGGGGGGGGGGGGGGGGGGGGGGGGGGGGGGGGGGGGGGGGGGGGGGGGGGGGGGGGGGGGGGGGGGGGGGGGGGGGGGGGGGGGGGGGGGGGGGGGGGGGGGGGGGGGGGGGGGGGGGGGGGGGGGGGGGGGGGGGGGGGGGGGGGGGGGGGGGGGGGGGGGGGGGGGGGGGGTTGGGAGGGGTTGTTTGGATCTTGCCCGGGGTAGCCAAAATATTGGCGACCCTTTTGTCCACCGGTGCCTTTGCTAACGATGAACGAGGAATGGCTCGGGTGCTCATGTTGTCATGCATCCTCCAGCGCGCACATTGGAGACGAGCTCGCACGAGTTGTGTTTTTTTTTCCACAACGCCGCCCGAGCCGCCTGCAGACCGACCGGCGACCCGCAAATTACGCCATCCAACCGTAGCCGCACACATTATGATAGCAACTCAACCAACTGGACGAAATTCACGCAAACACGTAGACAAACTGATATTTCATATAAACAACGTCGGAAATCATATAAAATACCGAATTTTCATACAAACATGACGGATTTCATTACATTCAAATGAACTATGTGGTGCTAGTTCTGGACAGCACAGGTATATAATACCTGGCCTAAATGGTCGCTCGCCGATCGATTTGTGTTCCTCATGTCCGACAGCACGATCACCGGATTGCCGGGAGCCCCGAAGGTATATGCTTCAGCGCAAAGGATGGCTCGCTTCCCCACTGCCCAACTGATATCATTGGCTGGTGCTGAAGATGATGGTGGCCGGCACCGGTTCGAGTTCATCACCGGCCACTACTTCGCCATGGCCGACACCGGCTCGAGTTCATCCTAACATTCCCCTCTTCCGTGGAGCCCATGCGGGGTCGAAGAAGGTCCTCACAACAAAAGGATCCGGCAAGACACCTGCTGTGTACGCCGGCGTCGCCTCCGCGGTGGCCTTCATGGGACCCATGCGGCGGCGGCCTCCCGTGTTCTACTTCTCCTCGATGATGGCGGCAGACGCGGAGGCGCTGGCCACCGACTCGTCGCTCTCCGTGCACCCGGCTTCTGTCGCTGCTTGCATGGCGCGGCCACCGGCATGGGAGTCTCGGCCACAGAAACGGGAGACGCGGTACAAGGCGGCGGCATGGACGGCAGCAATGACGTCCGTGCGCCGCTCCTCGTCGAGCTGGCCTGGAGCGGCGAGTTGCTGAACCGCACGCCAGCTTGGGGCAGAAACTGGCTTCGTCGGGCGAGGGGAGGGAGGTGGATCAGCGAGCTGCATAGCTCGTATCTGGCGAGCTACCCGGCCGGCTTGGATGCGGAATAACTACTCTTCGTAAGCCATTGTAAGAATGGACATAATGGTGGAGGAGATAGGGGAGCGGTGGAGGTGTGCGATTCTTGGTCGGCGTTTGGCCTCGTTTAAATAGGAGATTAAATAGACGGCGGACGGGAGGAGCTCGGCCGGCGTTGCGTTTAACACCGACCCGGTCATGAACGGACGTGTGTCCAGAGTGGGTTTCTTGGCTTCCACACGGGCGGGTTTCATGGAGACGTTTGAATGCGGCACAGAGGCGTGTTCAGTCGGGCGTGCCGCGAGTGGCGCCCTCGACTCTGACCTAGGACACCGCGTCATTCTTCCACTGGCGTGTGGGCTCTTTGGGTGCATGGCCTGCATGTTAGTGACCCAACGCAGGCAGCGCACAGCAGAGGAATCTTTGGTGGGCCAGGGCGGTCAGAAGCGGGCATTTCATAAACAGATGATTGTTCATTGAGTGTGACGTTATCTTTTTCATGTAGATAAGCCTACTATGTTGACAGCCCGTTCGATACGTTGTGATTCATAAAGACCGCTGCAAACATCAATGTTCTGCTTATCACAGATAAGATTGATTAATACCCGTAACAATCCATGTCATTAACAAAGGGTGCATGCACGTATAGGTTGAGCGTGTGTCTTGCGTCGTGTGCTGTATGCATGCAGGCGTGCGAGTGTTGCGTGCGTGCAAGGGTACATTTCAGTGTTGCATGCATGGGTGCATACATGCGTGTGTTCGTGAGTGCATGTGTACGTGCCAGTGTTGCACGCCAGCATGCGTGCATGTGTACGTGTCAGTGTTGCACGCCTACATGAAAACAACACATGGCAAAATTCCACGGCGAACGAGGGATTTGAATCTGTTGGGAGGGGTTGTTTGGATCTTGCCCGGGGTAGGGGGGGGGGGGGGGGGGGGGGGGGGGGGGGGGGGGGGGGGGGGGGGGGGGGGGGGGGGGGGGGGGGGGGGGGGGGGGGGGGGGGGGGGGGGGGGGGGGGGGGGGGGGGGGGGGGGGGGGGGGGGGGGGGGGGGGGGGGGGGGGGGGGGGGGGGGGGGGGGGGGGGGGGGGGGGGGGGGGGGGGGGGGGGGGGGGGGGGGGGGGGGGGGGGGGGGGGGGGGGGGGGGGGGGGGGGGGGGGGGGGGGGGGGGGGGGGGGGGGGGGGGGGGGGGGGGGGGGGGGGGGGGGGGGGGGGGGGGGGGGGGGGGGGGGGGGGGGGGGGGGGGGGGGGGGGGGGGGGGGGGGGGGGGGGGGGGGGGGGGGGGGGGGGGGGGGGGGGGGGGGGGGGGGGGGGGGGGGGGGGGGGGGGGGGGGGGGGGGGGGGGGGGGGGGGGGGGGGGGGGGGGGGGGGGGGGGGGGGGGGGGGGGGGGGGGGGGGGGGGGGGGGGGGGGGGGGGGGGGGGGGGGGGGGGGGGGGGGGGGGGGGGGGGGGGGGGGGGGGGGGGGGGGGGGGGGGGGGGGGGGGGGGGGGGGGGGGGGGGGGGGGGGGGGGGGGGGGGGGGGGGGGGGGGGGGGGGGGGGGGGGGGGGGGGGGGGGGGGGGGGGGGGGGGGGGGGGGGGGGGGGGGGGGGGGGGGGGGGGGGGGGGGGGGGGGGGGGGGGGGGGGGGGGGGGGGGGGGGGGGGGGGGGGGGGGGGGGGGGGGGGGGGGGGGGGGGGGGGGGGGGGGGGGGGGGGGGGGGGGGGGGGGGGGGGGGGGGG
Organism: Thinopyrum obtusiflorum; assembly: GCA_036873465.1. Classification (NCBI taxonomy): domain Eukaryota; kingdom Viridiplantae; phylum Streptophyta; class Magnoliopsida; order Poales; family Poaceae; genus Thinopyrum; species Thinopyrum obtusiflorum. The sequence continues at coordinate 21,376 of JAAAWM010009977.1, forward strand.
GGGGGGGGGGGGGGGGGGGGGGGGGGGGGGGGGGGGGGGGGGGGGGGGGGGGGGGGGGGGGGGGGGGGGGGGGGGGGGGGGGGGGGGGGGGGGGGGGGGGGGGGGGGGGGGGGGGGGGGGGGGGGGGGGGGGGGGGGGGGGGGGGGGGGGGGGGGGGGGGGGGGGGGGGGGGGGGGGGGGGGGGGGGGGGGGGGGGGGGGGGGGGGGGGGGGGGGGGGGGGGGGGGGGGGGGGGGGGGGGGGGGGGGGGGGGGGGGGGGGGGGGGGGGGGGGGGGGGGGGGGGGGGGGGGGGGGGGGGGGGGGGGGGGGGGGGGGGGGGGGGGGGGGGGGGGGGGGGGGGGGGGGGGGGGGGGGGGGGGGGGGGGGGGGGGGGGGGGGGGGGGGGGGGGGGGGGGGGGGGGGGGGGGGGGGGGGGGGGGGGGGGGGGGGGGGGGGGGGGGGGGGGGGGGGGGGGGGGGGGGGGGGGGGGGGGGGGGGGGGGGGGGGGGGGGGGGGGGGGGGGGGGGGGGGGGGGGGGGGGGGGGGGGGGGGGGGGGGGGGGGGGGGGGGGGGGGGGGGGGGGGGGGGGGGGGGGGGGGGGGGGGGGGGGGGGGGGGGGGGGGGGGGGGGGGGGGGGGGGGGGGGGGGGGGGGGGGGGGGGGGGGGGGGGGGGGGGGGGGGGGGGGGGGGGGGGGGGGGGGGGGGGGGGGGGGGGGGGGGGGGGGGGGGGGGGGGGGGGGGGGGGGGGGGGGGGGGGGGGGGGGGGGGGGGGGGGGGGGGGGGGGGGGGGGGGGGGGGGGGGGGGGGGGGGGGGGGGGGGGGGGGGGGGGGGGGGGGGGGGGGGGGGGGGGGGGGGGGGGGGGGGGGGGGGGGGGGGGGGGGGGGGGGGGGGGGGGGGGGGGGGGGGGGGGGGGGGGGGGGGGGGGGGGGGGGGGGGGGGGGGGGGGGGGGGGGGGGGGGGGGGGGGGGGGGGGGGGGGGGGGGGGGGGGGGGGGGGGGGGGGGGGGGGGGGGGGGGGGGGGGGGGGGGGGGGGGGGGGGGGGGGGGGGGGGGGGGGGGGGGGGGGGGGGGGGGGGGGGGGGGGGGGGGGGGGGGGGGGGGGGGGGGGGGGGGGGGGGGGGGGGGGGGGGGGGGGGGGGGGGGGGGGGGGGGGGGGGGGGGGGGGGGGGGGGGGGGGGGGGGGGGGGGGGGGGGGGGGGGGGGGGGGGGGGGGGGGGGGGGGGGGGGGGGGGGGGGGGGGGGGGGGGGGGGGGGGGGGGGGGGGGGGGGGGGGGGGGGGGGGGGGGGGGGGGGGGGGGGGGGGGGGGGGGGGGGGGGGGGGGGGGGGGGGGGGGGGGGGGGGGGGGGGGGGGGGGGGGGGGGGGGGGGGGGGGGGGGGGGGGGGGGGGGGGGGGGGGGGGGGGGGGGGGGGGGGGGGGGGGGGGGGGGGGGGGGGGGGGGGGGGGGGGGGGGGGGGGGGGGGGGGGGGGGGGGGGGGGGGGGGGGGGGGGGGGGGGGGGGGGGGGGGGGGGGGGGGGGGGGGGGGGGGGGGGGGGGGGGGGGGGGGGGGGGGGGGGGGGGGGGGGGGGGTCCTTCTGAGCTGCATATTGGCTCTTCAAATCTGTTGGCTCTACAATCTCTGACTTAAGCTGGTGCTTCAATCTTGATCTCGTCCGTGTGCATAGTTGGGCAATGGATCCAGGGTTTGTTGCAGCAAGAGAGGGACGTTTTAATTTAAAAAAAATAGAGATCATTAAGACGTTTTAGTACATTGATTGATTTTCTAGGGGTATAATGTGCAAAAATCAAATTTGAGCTACAGCACACGTGATAGTGCACCTAAATGGATTCTAAAAAGACATGTGTCTCACTGGGTGCATGTTTACTCCCCGTGCAGGAAATTTCAAACATTGAGAATCTTGATTTTTAAATTCTAGTACATCCAAAATTTATTTGAAATTCATGAAACTTATCGTGTTGTCATATGGACACCAATACAAAGTGGCATTGTACTTTTTTGTCAAATTTGAGACCAGTTTTGATGTAATCTTTATCTAATTACAAACGGGAGATTATTAATAATTGGGAACCAATATCCCAAACAGATTATTTATTCGAACCGTGAGTGTTAGACCAACAATGGATTCGTGCCATGCTTCGGTTAAGCAATAAAGCGGCGGCATTAATCATCCAAATAGAAAAACAAAATACGTGCCGCCACACGACCCATGTGCCGTGCGAGCGGGTGTGAGTTGACGGGACGCATGTGAGCAGTCTGCCGCGCAGGCAGACCGGGAGGAGTGTATGCATGTGTGTGAATTGACGGGAGGCGTGCTCGCTGCGCAGTGTCATCGGGAGGCGTGCGAGTAGCTATGTGAAAGGACGGTAGGCATGCATCAGTCCGATGAGCAGGCTCACTGGGAGGCGCGCCAGCGGTTTGACCGCCGCCCGCCTCTCTCCCACTACTCCATATTACTAGCGCACCTGAGCGGACGCACCCCCCATCCTCGCCACACACACAATCCTCTCTCTTCGCTTGCATCCTGGATGCCACTCTCAGTCCTCAAAGCCATCAGTGTATGAGGATGTCGCCGAAGCGCCCCATCGGAGGGAGTGGCGACGCCGGGGCTTCTGAAGCACCGGAGCACGGCGTGGACATGGAGACAGAGGTTGCCGTCACCGCTGGTGAGGTATCGCTGCACCCTGACATCATCGGCGGCGTCGAGCTTCCATAGCCGGAGGCGGAGGTCCACACCAACTCGGGCGAAGAGCCCGACGACGACTCCCACGACCACTCCGGTGACGACTCCGATGACAACGGACAACTGGTTAGTCATCAATACCCATTTATGTGTCTAATAGATCCTAGGGTTTCTCTAGTTACTCCTGCCTCCCCATTTTGGAATAGAAACCTTTGGTTATGTTCTCCCAATCCATGAAATCTGAGTAAGTTTCGTTAGATCCGTGTAGTGTATTGACTGTTTGAATGGTACAAGTGATAAGTGATTAGTTGCTTCATCTGTGCAAATGATTTCTTCTAGTAATCGAACTAGGGTTAGTGTTCGTGCTAATAATTCCTAGCCAGGACTTGAAAATTGATTTTGAATGACCTACATATATGTTTGTGCCATTATTTTCTTCAAGATTGGTCTATACATAGACGACTGTGCTTAAGAATCAAACCATAATCTCTGGATATGTATAAAAAATAGCCATAAATTCCTAATCCTACTTCACAGCATGTAAACATTGATTTGATGCCAAATTTTCGCAACTGCCAAATGTTCGCTAGAGATTAGTTTGTAAACATTAATTTGATGCCACATTTTTTTACTATTTGTATGGGTGCGGTCTGACGATGTGGACAGCGAGGATGAAGATGGCCAGGGGAGGTACAAGAGCCAAATCCTGAGGGAGCTTTATGCGGGAATGCATAACAGGCGTATTAAGACCTGGGACGGCGGCTATCGATGCCTATTTTGCAACCAAAAGCTTCATGACATGTATGAAAGTGTTCTGGCGCATGCAAGAGGATGAGCCGTTGGCTCCTTCAAGCAGAAGTATTCTCAAAGGGTGGCGCACGCCGCGTACGCCGAGTACCTGGAGAAGCTTCGGGATCATGCCGGCAGATGAGATGAGATGTGGGATCGAACTATGTATGCTTGAGTATGCTGAATGATGTTTGAACTATGTACTTATGGTTGAACTATGCTTGTGTACACTTATTATCTATGTCTGAGTATGTTTAATCTATGTTTACTTATGTCTAAATGTGGGATATGGATGCAATCAGTTCGGTTGATGGAATCTACCTCCTCCGTCCTGGTTTATTGGTCCCCTTTGTAATTTGTGTTAAATTTTGACCAAAGATTTAACAGGCAAAATGTTAGTGCAGGTTAGAAAAAATTACATCGTTGGATGCATATTTGAACATAGTGTTCAATGATATAATTTTTGGTGACATGCATAAACATTTGTTAGTAAAATATTTGGTCAAAATTTGGTACAAATTACAAAGGGGACCAATAAATCAGGACGGAGGTAGTACGGGGCATCCCCAAGCTTAGGCTCTTCTTACTCCTTATTCCTTCATCCATCATAAGATAACCCAAAACTTGAAAACTTCAATCACACAAAACTCAACAAAACCTTCGCGAGATCCGTTAGTATAAGAAAGCAAATCACTACTATAAGTACTGTATAAAACAAATTCATATTTTGTTCTTGCATTATATCTACTGTATTCCAACTTTTCTATGGCAAAAACTCATCAAAGAAAACCATAGAGCCCTCTTCCCCCCCTCCCCCTCGCGTCGCCCCCTAGGGGCGACTCGGGGGTGATCCAGATCCCCGTCGCCGCCAGCCCTCTCCTCCGCATCTCCCCCTTGCCGCCGCCGGAGGTAGTCGCCGATTAACCCGTGCGGACGCCGATGAGGGCGGCGGCGAGGTCTTCGGTCGCGCTCCCTTCCCGGGATCGGACCTAGGGATCCAGGCGGCGGCCTTGGTGGAGCGGGCGGCGTCGTCCCGGCGGCGGCGGCGGTTGCTGGAGCGGGGGCCGCCTCCCCTCGGCTGCTTGGGCGGCGAGGCGGCGGTAGACCTGGGCGTCGCGCATCGGCCACCCGCGACCCTTTGCGCCATGAAGACGATGCCCCGGCGCTAGCAGCAGTCTCCTCCAAGTCAGGTCCGGCCAGATCTGGTCCTTGGCTGCGTGGATGTGGAGTGGGGTGCTCTGGATCGGGGTTACCCCTTGGCCTCCGGCAGCGGCGGCGGCCACAACGTCGGCGGCGCTTCCGGCGCTGCTCTCCTTCCTGAAGGCGGTGTTGAGGTTCACCTCCCCCTCCTCCCCCTCCCCCTGCACCCGGGTGAAAGCCCACAACTTTGGTTTGGGCGGCGGCGGCATCATGGCGGCGCTGCTTCCTTCTTGAAGGCGCCGTTTTGGGTCTGTGGGGAGGCGGGCAGGATGCTGCGTGTTTCGGGTGCTCCTGGTGGCGGCGTCATTGCCGTGTCTTCTTGGGACGCTCTGGTGGAGCGGTGTTTCATCTTTCACATTGATGGCGGCGGATCTCGGCGGCGAGGCGCTGTGGAGACTCGGCGTCCGATGCGCGGAGATGGACTCGCGCTGGAGGAGGTTGCTGTCTGGCGTCATGGTGGCGTCGATGGCAGAGGGACCTGGCAAGGTTGACGCATCAATATCTGCTCTGAAGATGGACCAGTGGAAGATGGCGACGATGACACATGTGAGTGCGTCAGACCGGTTTGTGCCCCAGACCCGGTATGTGGCTCGGCTGGGGCTTCCGGCTTTTGATGTTAGGCTTAGGTGAGTGGTCTGGGTATTTGGCCCAGCTAGCACCCCTTCATCATATGGATAGGAGTAGCGGCAGATGTTGCCAAGATGGCGGATTCAGGCATATTGTTGTAATACTCTGTAAAGTCCTCGAGAATAATCAATAAAGTGGCCGCATGCATCTCCCAGATGCAGAGGCCGGGGGTCATCCTCCTTTTCTAAAAAAAAAATTTAAAACAAGCACACAACGCGAAGAAAACAGAATCTGTCAAAAACAGAACAGTCTGTAGAAATCTGGATATTTCGAATACTTCTGTAACTCCAAAAATTCTGAAAAATTAGGAAGCCCTGAGAAATTTGTATATTAATCTTTTTCAAAAAGAACTGGTATTTTATCTCGCTCTGGTAAAAAATGAGAATTGTTTTCGTGAGCAAAAGTTTCTGTTTTTCAGCAAGATCAAACAACTATCACCCAAGAAGATCCTAAAGGCTTTACTTGGCACAAACACTAATTAAAACACACAAAACACAATCATAACAGTAGCATAATTGTGCAAACACTCAAGAACAGAAAGCAAAAAGCAAAAATAAATTTTATTCACTGGGTTGCCTCCCAACAGGCGCTATAGTTTTACGCCCTTAGCTAGGCATGAAGAAGGATCTAAGTTTTGTCATCTTTGTTTCGAGATCCATAAGATGCCCTCCTGATTGATTCATATGGTGGCATAATTATTATTTTTGGGAAGTGTTCCATACCCTTCCTCAAAGGAAATTGGAACTTAATATTGTCATCTTTCATATCAATCATAGCACCGATAGTGCGTAAGCTTTCATCATAGCATCAACAATATGTTTAGTAAAAGCTTTATTTTGTTCATAAGCATGGGGTGAATTTATCATGGATTGCAACAAAGAAATAAAATCAATCAAATAACAACTATCATAATTAAAGTCTTTGTAATCCAAAAGAGTGGGCACATCACTAGTTAAAGTTTTGACCTCTTCAAACCCACTTTTATCAAATTTCTCAACAAGATTTTCACCATCCGAATTATCGGGACGCCTTCTAGGTAAAGTTGACTCTTCTCCAGTCCCTTTTTCATCAATCTTAATTTTACTAAACAAGGAATCAATAGAAGAAACACCAATCATTTTAAGATCTTCATCACTTTTGTGAAAGTAATCACTAGAAAACGCTTTTTTTAAAAATTCTCTTTTAGCTCTAAGCATAGCGGTTGTTTTCTTACTTTCATCCATAGAAACATAAAGAGCTTTAATTGATTCTTCTACCTTAGGCACAAAAAATTTCATCTTGAGACTTTCCACATCATGCGAAATTCTATCAACACTTCTAGACAAATCATCAATCTTATTCAACTTTTCTTCCATGGTAGTGTTGAAAACTTTTTGCGTGTTGATAAATTCTTTAATATTATTCTCAAGATCAGAGGTGTTCCTATTATTATTATAAGAAGGATTTCCATAGGAATTACCATAATTATTAGAGGAATTACTAGGAAAAGGCCTAGGATTAAAATTACCTCTATAAGCATTGTTGTTGAAATTATTTCGAGAGATAAAGTTCACATCTACGGCATCACTATTTTGCTCAATCAAAGTAGACAAAGGCATATCATTGAAGTCAATAGGAGCACTTTTACTAGCAACCAATTTCATAAGAGTATCAACTTTTTCACTCAAAGAACAAATTTCTTCAACCGAATTAACTTTTTTACTAGTAGGAGCTCTTTCGGTATGCCATTGCGAATAATTTGCCATAATATTATCAAGAAATTTGGTGGCTTCACCCAAAGTAATTTCCATAAAAGTACCACCCATGGAAGAATCTAAAAGATTACGATAAACAAAATTCAATCCCGCATAAAAAAATTGTATGATCATCCAAAGATTTAACCCATGAGTTGGGCAATTCCTTAGCATCATTTTCATCCTGTCCCAAGATTGTGCAACATGCTCATGTTCAAGTTGCTTGAAATTCATGATCTGGGTTCTAAGGGAAATAATTTTTGCAGGCGGAAAATACTTAGTGATAAAAACATCTTTGCACTTATTCTAAGAATCGATACTATTGCGAGGCAAAGAAGAGAACCAATTTTTTGCAGAATCACGCAAAGAAAATGGAACTAATTTCATCTTCACCACATCATTGTCCACATCTTTTTTCTTTTGCATATCGCATAATTCCACGAAGATATTAAGATGGGATGTGGCATCCTCATTGGGAGTACCGGAAAATTGATCTTTCATAACAAGATTCAGCAAAGCAGTATTAATATCACAAGACTCCGCACTAGTGGCAGGAGGAGCAATCAGAGTGCTAATAAAATCATTGTTGTTGGTATTTGAGAAATCACACAATTTGGTGTTCTCTTGAGTCATGATGACTATGCAACAAGATTGCACTAAAAAAATAGATCCGGCAAGAAAATGGCGAACGAAAAAGAGGGCGAATAAAAACGACAATTTTTCGTGAAGTGGGGGAGAGGAAAACGAGAGGCAAATGGCAAATAATGTAAATTGCGAGGAGATGAGATTTGTGATTAGGAGCCTGGTATATGTTGAAGATCCTCCCCGGCAACGGCGCCAGAAATTCCTTTTGATGCCACTTGAAGCTACATCAGTATTTCCCCAAAGAGGAAGGGATAATGCAGCACAGCGGCGGTAGGTATTTCCCTTAGTGATGAGACCAAGGTTATCGAACTAGTAAGAGAACCAAGCAACACAACATAAACAACCCCTGCACACAAATAACAAATACTCGCAACCCGTCGTGAAAAAGGGGTTGTCAATCCCTTTCGGGTAGCGGCGCCTCAAGATTGGCAAACGGACGTGAAATTAATTGTAGTAGATTGATAGATCGAACGCCAAATAAAATAAATAAGAATAAAATGCAGCAAGGTATTTTTGTATTTTTTGTTTAATAGATTTGAAAATAAAAGCAAAGGAAAAGTAGATCGCAAAGGCAAATAATATGAGAAAGAGACCCGGGGGCCGTAGGTTTCACTAGTGGCTTCTCTCGAGAAAAATAGCAAACGGTGGGTAAACAAATTACTGTTGGGGAATTGATAGAACTTCAAATAATCATGACGATATCCAGGCAATGATCATTACATAGGCATCACGTCCAAGATTAGTAGACCGACTCCTGCCTGCATCTACTACTATTACTCCACACATCGACCGCTATCCAGCATGCATCTAGTGTATTAAGTTCATGGGGAAATGGAGTAATGCAATAAGAACGATGACATGATGTAGACAAGATCTATCTATGCAGAGATAGACCCCATAGTTTCATCCTTAGTAGCAACAATACATACATGTCGGTTCCCCTTCTGTCACTGGGATCAAGCACCGTAAGATCGAACCCACTACAAAGCACCTCTTCCCATTGCAAGATAAATAAATCAAGTTGGCCAAACAAAACCCAAATATCGGAGAAGAAATATGAGGCTATAAGCAATCATGCACATAAGAGATCATAGAAACTCAAATAGCTTTCATGGATATAAAAAGATAGATCTGATCATAAACTCAAAGTTCATCTGATCCCAGCAAACACACAGCAAAAATAGTTACATCATATGGATATCCAAGAGACCATTGTATTGAGAATCAAACGAGAGAGAGGAAGCCATGTAGCTACTAGCTACGGACCCGAAGGTCTACACAGAACTACTCACGCATCATCGGAGAGACACCAATGGAAGTGGTGAACCCCTTCGTGATGGTGTCTAGATTGGATCTGGTGGTTCTGGACTCTGCGGCGGCTGGAATTGATTTTCATCGACTCCCCAAGGGTTTCTAGAATATTGGGGTATTTATAGAGCAAAGAGGCGGTCCGAGGGGCGCCCGGGGTGGACACAACCCACTAGGGCGCAGCTGGGCCTCCTGGCGCGCCCTGGTGGGTTATGCTCCCCTCGGAGCACCCCCCAGGCACTGCCTTGGCCCATTGGTGTCTTCTGGTCCAAAAAAATCTCCGTGAAGATTCGTTGCATTTGGACTCCGTTTGGTACTGATTTCCTGCGATGCAAAAAACATCCAGAAAACCGCAACTGGCACTTGGCACTACGTCAATAGGTTAGTACCAAAAAATGATATAAAATGACTATAAAATGATTATAAAACATCCAAGATTGATAATATAACAGCATGGAACAATCAAAAATTATAGATACGTTGGAGACGTATCAGTCATCTAGAAAATGATTCCGATAAGCTTGACCCCGAAACTGCGCACAGTGAAGGTCTTGGCACTAGAATCTATCGGCCCCAACCTGGAGCAAGTTGTCAGTTTCCTGAGATGCTTTCCATGCCTAGAGAAGCTATATATCAAGGTGATGTTCCTTTCCTGTTAAATGTTAACCATACGGGAGTTCAATTTGTGACACCTCTTCCCAAGTTTACAACGACAATGTACTACGATTTCTGAAGGATTTTTGGAGGATTTCAGTACATAGATGTCCCCCCCATATTGGTTGCTTGATCCATATGGTTACAATCCATAAGCATTTGTCCTTTGGATTCATCTGTACTAGTTTTCTTAGGGAACTTTTCATCCACTCCAACCTCTTGTGAAGAATGCTACATTTTTATAGATTCTAATCAAATGCCCATGTTAATCATGTCGGATCGGAGATGGCATGTTAGTGCTTATTACAAATCCTGCAAACCAAATAGGCCTGTAGTAGTGTTCAAAACTGCATGTAGGCACTAACACGTTTTCTTCTTTTGCAGATAAGATTAGGCCCGGTGGTGGGTATTCACTACTGGAAACAGGAGATTTGCCATCAGCCAGCTCTTTGCCGTCGGTTGGCTGACGACAAAGAGGTCCTTTGCCGTCCGCTTAAAATAAACGGACGGCAAAGAGTCAGCGTATGGCAAAGAGGTCCTTTGCCATCAGCTAGTTCTTTGCCGTCCGCCAGCTGACGGCAAAGTTTCTTTGGTGTCAGCTGGCGGACGGCAAAGAGGTGGGTGGGGTCCAGTGGAGGTCTAAACCGTAACGACCCACCGGCCCCACCTCTTCGCCGTCCGCTGGCGGACGGCAAAGAAATGGGTACGTACATGGCCGTCCCGCCCCCGTCCTCTCTCTCTTCTCTCTCTGTCTCCTTTCCCATCCCCACCCACACCCGCGCCGCCGCCGACGACCCTGTCCGCCGTAGCCGGCCACCCCGTCGCCCCGCACCCCTCCCCTGCGGTGCCCCGACCTCCACC
>JAAAWM010009978.1:0-31853 GCA_036873465.1 Thinopyrum obtusiflorum
ATGGCTTGGCTGGGCGAGGGGATCGAGGGAGATTGAGTGAGGGGATCCCGGTGTGGAAGATGAGACACGGGGTGGCGGCAGCAGAGAAAGGATGGATGGGACATCTCCCTAAAATCTAGGGTTTGGTCTGATTTGGTTAGGGGCTGCCCGCTATATATAGTAGGTGGCTAATAAGAGGGGATTAGCCCCTAGATTTTTATCGGACGGCTTCGGGTGGTCTAAACAAAGAATGGATGATGTTTATGATAACTCGGGATTGTTCCGGACCCACTGGTCATGACCGTGCGGTTCGGGGATGTTTTTGGACAAGGCAGCAAAGAGTGTGGGTTGTGCGGAGAGGTTATGCGGCCAGACAAGAGGGAAGCAAAACCCGGTCGATCTGAGAAAGGACACCGAGATGAAGGAGAAGCGGCACTATGAACGGATGCAAATTTTTAAAAACAATGACGGGAACGAGGTGCCGATGCAATGCGGATGATGCCATGATGAAATGCAACAAACAAATAAATACACACAACGATAACGAAAAAACATGGAAGCCGTCTGGAGCGTCGGTCTCGGGGCGTTACAATGATGGAGACTTAATGCAGATTGTCTTTCCTTCCCATTTCTTTCTTATTCTTCTCATCTGACGTAGTATATGCTTTTGTGCTGAATTACATGGAAGGTCAAGATGACCGCACCTACATAAATGTTTCTTTTGTTATGTTTATTAATTTATGGATGCCTACTGACCCTAAATATATTTGGTTAAAATGTTTCCCTATGAAGTTTCTATGCTATGTGAGAAAGTTGGTCTGAAATATTTGAGGTCATCTTCTATTTTACAGGTTACTCGTATATTTGTTTTTGAGAATCACCGTGGGAGGAGTTCCTCCACCTGAATATATTACTCAAAGTGGCCAAAATGCCAGAGGAGTGATCCAGTTTATAAGGAAAAACGGATCGAAAACCTGAACAAATTGACCCGTTTATAAGGAAAACTGGGTCGAAGACCGCACAAGGCACGACCAAGCTAGTAGGCATAAGACCATCACCACGAGAGACGCAAGTAGATGTGGGGTGTCGTCGGAAGATCACAATACCAGGACTTTGCAAACGGCCGAACGCATCGGCGAGCATACCAGCCCCCATGGCACAACTCAGGAGCATCCACAATCAACGAGTGTCATCCCAGACACGAACCTTGACTGGGGCTCCGCCACAGGAAATCAGAACGATTAGCAAGTTTGAAAGGCATCTTGCGCCATCCTCGAGCAAAGATGAGCCGAGACAACACCAAGAGCACGAAGCTCGCCGCAACACAATGCAACCATGAGAAGGTCTTGAGCAACCATTACCAACCTGAGCTGCACGAGAACACCACCACCATAACGAAGAGCTCCAATCAACCGAGACCATCCATGGTGCCTCAAGGCTATTGGTGCAGCCGAAGGGCAATGAGCGACCGAGTCCACACCCGGACGAAGAGTCACACGCAGCCGAGGCTACAACACAACAGCGGCACCGCCGGCGAAGCCGAAGGGCATCAAGGAGCCGAGTCTACACCCGGATCGCTTCACCGTGCACACCAGCGCAAGCCGGCCGCACCACCACCACTCCACCACCACATCACACACCACTGTCGACCCAAGTCGGCCACACAAACACACCACCAGCCGCACCTCCTTCATCCACACACACCAACACCAGCCAAAGTTCGTGTCTCCAAGATGGCGCCTCCAAGAAGGGAATGGGGGGGGGGGGGGGGGGGGGGGGGGGGGGGGGGGGGGGGGGGGGGGGGGGGGGGGGGGGGGGGGGGGGGGGGGGGGGGGGGGGGGGGGGGGGGGGGGGGGGGGGGGGGGGGGGGGGGGGGGGGGGGGGGGGGGGGGGGGGGGGGGGGGGGGGGGGGGGGGGGGGGGGGGGGGGGGGGGGGGGGGGGGGGGGGGGGGGGGGGGGGGGGGGGGGGGGGGGGGGGGGGGGGGGGGGGGGGGGGGGGGGGGGGGGGGGGGGGGGGGGGGGGGGGGGGGGGGGGGGGGGGGGGGGGGGGGGGGGGGGGGGGGGGGGGGGGGGGGGGGGGGGGGGGGGGGGGGGGGGGGGGGGGGGGGGGGGGGGGGGGGGGGGGGGGGGGGGGGGGGGGGGGGGGGGGGGGGGGGGGGGGGGGGGGGGGGGGGGGGGGGGGGGGGGGGGGGGGGGGGGGGGGGGGGGGGGGGGGGGGGGGGGGGGGGGGGGGGGGGGGGGGGGGGGGGGGGGGGGGGGGGGGGGGGGGGGGGGGGGGGGGGGGGGGGGGGGGGGGGGGGGGGGGGGGGGGGGGGGGGGGGGGGGGGGGGGGGGGGGGGGGGGGGGGGGGGGGGGGGGGGGGGGGGGGGGGGGGGGGGGGGGGGGGGGGGGGGGGGGGGGGGGGGGGGGGGGGGGGGGGGGGGGGGGGGGGGGGGGGGGGGGGGGGGGGGGGGTCATAACTATGCACTATTCTATCAATTGCTCGGCAGTAATTTGTTCACCCACCATAATACATGCTATCTTGAGAGAAGCCACTAGTGAAACCTATGGCCCCCAGGTCTACTTTACATCATATAAGTTTCCAATCTACAATTCTAGTTTACTATTTATTTTGCAATCTTTATTTTGTAAGCTATACAACAAAAATACCAAAAATATTTATCTTATTATCTTTATCAGATCTCACTTTTGTAAGTGGCCATGAAGGGATTGACAACCCCTTTATGGCATTGGTTGCAAGGTTCTTATTTATTTGTGCAGGTACTAGGCGATTTGTGTGTAGTCTCCTACTGGATTGATACCTTGGTTCAAAAAAACTGAGGGAAATACTTATGCTACTTTGCTGCATCACCCTTTCCTCTTCAAGGGAAAACCAACGCATGCTCAAGAGGTAGCAATGTGCTGGTGGAGCAGAACGTGTGGAAGTAGAGGATCACCGGGGGAGGAGTCCCTCCACCTGAATATATTGCTCAAAGTGGCCATAATGCCAGGAGAGTGATCCAGTTTATAAGGAAAACCGGATCAAAAACCTTAACAAATTGACCCCGTTTATGAGGAAAACCGAGCCGAAAATAGGACAAGTAACAAGTGTTACAAGGAAAGGAGAGGAACATGATGCCCAACATAAGGCAAGACCTGGCTAGCATACTAACAGGACCAGGTAGATGAGGGGTGCGTCGAGGGATCACAATACCAAGACTCTACAAACAGCCTAACGCACCGCACCGGTGTGCGTATCAAACCCCACGGCACAACAGAGGAGCAACCACAATTAACGAGTGCCAAAGCTTAACACGAACCTTGTGCCAAAGCTTAACATGAACCTTGACTGAGCGCTTCGCCACAGAAGTTCAAGACGATTAGCAAGTCGGGGAGGCGTCATTGCATCCTCATTGAGCAAAGGTGAACTAAGACGAGACTAAGAGCACGAAGCTCGCCTCAACAGAACGGGGTCTTGAGCATGCATAGCAGCTGATAGAGGCAAAGGTGTCCCGTCTTTCGATGAGATGGTGGCTATCATTTTTGATGGGGGGGGGGGGGGGGGGGGGGGGGGGGGGGGGGGGGGGGGGGGGGGGGGGGGGGGGGGGGGGGGGGGGGGGGGGGGGGGGGGGGGGGGGGGGGGGGGGGGGGGGGGGGGGGGGGGGGGGGGGGGGGGGGGGGGGGGGGGGGGGGGGGGGGGGGGGGGGGGGGGGGGGGGGGGGGGGGGGGGGGGGGGGGGGGGGGGGGGGGGGGGGGGGGGGGGGGGGGGGGGGGGGGGGGGGGGGGGGGGGGGGGGGGGGGGGGGGGGGGGGGGGGGGGGGGGGGGGGGGGGGGGGGGGGGGGGGGGGGGGGGGGGGGGGGGGGGGGGGGGGGGGGGGGGGGGGGGGGGGGGGGGGGGGGGGGGGGGGGGGGGGGGGGGGGGGGGGGGGGGGGGGGGGGGGGGGGGGGGGGGGGGGGGGGGGGGGGGGGGGGGGGGGGGGGGGGGGGGGGGGGGGGGGGGGGGGGGGGGGGGGGGGGGGGGGGGGGGGGGGGGGGGGGGGGGGGGGGGGGGGGGGGGGGGGGGGGGGGGGGGGGGGGGGGGGGGGGGGGGGGGGGGGGGGGGGGGGGGGGGGGGGGGGGGGGGGGGGGGGGGGGGGGGGGGGGGGGGGGGGGGGGGGGGGGGGGGGGGGGGGGGGGGGGGGGGGGGGGGGGGGGGGGGGGGGGGGGGGGGGGGGGGGGGGGGGGGGGGGGGGGGGGGGGGGGGGGGGGGGGGGGGGGGGGGGGGGGGGGGGGGGGGGGGGGGGGGGGGGGGGGGGGGGGGGGGGGGGGGGGGGGGGGGGGGGGGGGGGGGGGGGGGGGGGGGGGGGGGGGGGGGGGGGGGGGGGGGGGGGGGGGGGGGGGGGGGGGGGGGGGGGGGGGGGGGGGGGGGGGGGGGGGGGGGGGGGGGGGGGGGGGGGGGGGGGGGGGGGGGGGGGGGGGGGGGGGGGGGGGGGGGGGGGGGGGGGGGGGGGGGGGGGGGGGGGGGGGGGGGGGGGGGGGGGGGGGGGGGGGGGGGGGGGGGGGGGGGGGGGGGGGGGGGGGGGGGGGGGGGGGGGGGGGGGGGGGGGGGGGGGGGGGGGGGGGGGGGGGGGGGGGGGGGGGGGGGGGGGGGGGGGGGGGGGGGGGGGGGGGGGGGGGGGGGGGGGGGGGGGGGGGGGGGGGGGGGGGGGGGGGGGGGGGGGGGGGGGGGGGGGGGGGGGGGGGGGGGGGGGGGGGGGGGGGGGGGGGGGTTTTGGTGGGTTTTGGGCCAAATTGGAGAGGTGTTGGGCTGCAACACACACGAGGCCTTTTCGGTCCCTCAGTTAACCATTGGAGCATCAAACGAAGTCCAAATGGCACGAAACTTGACAGGCGGTCTACCGGTAGTAAACCAAGGCCGCTTGGCAAGTCTCGGTCCAATCCGGAAATGTTTAATCAACGAAAGAAAGATAGAAATGACCACTGGAGGAGAACGGAGCGCTGGAATGCAAAACGGACAACGGGGAAAAGCTCGGATGCATGAGACGAACATGTATGCAAATGAAATGCACATGATGACATGATATGCAAATGCATGACACGCAAGCAATGACAAGGCAACAACAGCGAATAACTGCACGACACCTGGCACATCGGTCTCGGGGCGTTACATCTCCATAGCCCGTTGATATGCCTAGTTGATGTGAGACTATCTTCCCCTCCTTTTTGTCTTCTCCACAACCACCATTCTATTCCACCTATGGTGCTATATCCATGGCTCACGCTCATGTATTGCGTGAAGATTGAAAAAGTTTTGAAAAAGTTTGAGTATGAGGGGGGGGGGGGGGGGGGGGGGGGGGGGGGGGGGGGGGGGGGGGGGGGGGGGGGGGGGGGGGGGGGGGGGGGGGGGGGGGGGGGGGGGGGGGGGGGGGGGGGGGGGGGGGGGGGGGGGGGGGGGGGGGGGGGGGGGGGGGGGGGGGGGGGGGGGGGGGGGGGGGGGGGGGGGGGGGGGGGGGGGGGGGGGGGGGGGGGGGGGGGGGGGGGGGGGGGGGGGGGGGGGGGGGGGGGGGGGGGGGGGGGGGGGGGGGGGGGGGGGGGGGGGGGGGGGGGGGGGGGGGGGGGGGGGGGGGGGGGGGGGGGGGGGGGGGGGGGGGGGGGGGGGGGGGGGGGGGGGGGGGGGGGGGGGGGGGGGGGGGGGGGGGGGGGGGGGGGGGGGGGGGGGGGGGGGGGGGGGGGGGGGGGGGGGGGGGGGGGGGGGGGGGGGGGGGGGGGGGGGGGGGGGGGGGGGGGGGGGGGGGGGGGGGGGGGGGGGGGGGGGGGGGGGGGGGGGGGGGGGGGGGGGGGGGGGGGGGGGGGGGGGGGGGGGGGGGGGGGGGGGGGGGGGGGGGGGGGGGGGGGGGGGGGGGGGGGGGGGGGGGGGGGGGGGGGGGGGGGGGGGGGGGGGGGGGGGGGGGGGGGGGGGGGGGGGGGGGGGGGGGGGGGGGGGGGGGGGGGGGGGGGGGGGGGGGGGGGGGGGGGGGGGGGGGGGGGGGGGGGGGGGGGGGGGGGGGGGGGGGGGGGGGGGGGGGGGGGGGGGGGGGGGGGGGGGGGGGGGGGGGGGGGGGGGGGGGGGGGGGGGGGGGGGGGGGGGGGGGGGGGGGGGGGGGGGGGGGGGGGGGGGGGGGGGGGGGGGGGGGGGGGGGGGGGGGGGGGGGGGGGGGGGGGGGGGGGGGGGGGGGGGGGGGGGGGGGGGGGGGGGGGGGGGGGGGGGGGGGGGGGGGGGGGGGGGGGGGGGGGGGGGGGGGGGGGGGGGGGGGGGGGGGGGGGGGGGGGGGGGGGGGGGGGGGGGGGGGGGGGGGGGGGGGGGGGGGGGGGGGGGGGGGGGGGGGGGGGGGGGGGGGGGGGGGGGGGGGGGGGGGGGGGGGGGGGGGGGGGGGGGGGGGGGGGGGGGGGGGGGGGGGGGGGGGGGGGGGGGGGGGGGGGGGGGGGGGGGGGGGGGGGGGGGGGGGGGGGGGGGGTCATTCCTTGGAAACAACAAAAGGCCACATGGGCACAATCGAACCACACTTCAATGAAAAGATATAACATGACCACTTCAATGAAAAGATAAAATCAACAATAAAAGTCTAGGAAGGATCATCTTTAAAATAAAACTTGCCTAAATTCTTTTCCTAGAAAAATAGTGGTCTTTTCAAAAATCAAAAACCTTTGCAAAATGACCTCACTAAACACTTCTCTGCCTAGGACATAACCCAAATTCTATTCTAGCTATTCCTCTATCTCTCTCTCTCACACACACACACACATTATTTTCTCTAACGCTTCTCTGCCTAGGACAGAACCCAATTAAATTGCAAAGGAACTCCATTTCTCTAACCCTTCTCACCTAATGCTCTAAAATAAATTTTTCCTCTAACCTAGCGAACCTAGTTAACCTAGCTTGTTAACCTAACGAACCTAATTAACCTAGCTATTTAACCTAGTTAGTTAACCTAGCTAGTTAACCTAGTTTACCTAGATAATTAACCTAATTAAAGTAGTTAACCTAGCTAGTTCTCTGTCAAAGCCCTAACTAATTTTTTGCACTAACCTAGATAATTAACCTAATTAAACTAGTTAACCTAACTAGTTCTCTGTCAAAGCCCTAACTAAACTTTTGCACTAACCTAGATAATTAACCTAATTAAACTAGTTAACCTAGCTAGCTAGTTCTCTGTCCAATGTTTGTGCTATGCATGAGAGAGAGAGAGGAGGGGTGGGGGCTTACAGAGGATGGCTTCGGTCGTGGCGAGGGAGGCAGTGGTGGCGAGGGAGGCAGGGGCGTCTCTGGTGACAGCGAGGGAGGCAGTTATGGCGAGGGAGGCAGGGCATCGAGGGTGGCTTCGCTGGCGCCGAGGGCGGCTCCGGTGGCGTTGATGAGGTCGCGCGGCTCCGGTGGCGTCGACGGCGCGCGGCTCTGGTGGCTCCGGGGGCGTTGACATCGGCAGGAGATGGCGGCGAAGAAGGGCGACGACGAATTGGGGAGACGGCGGCGAAGTGGGGCGAGAGATTTGGGGGAGAAGTGGTGGCCGGGGGGAAACCGCTTTTGGGTTAAGTCAAACTTAGCGGTAGCGCGTTTCTGTAAAAGCGCTATAGCTAAGTTAGCTATAGCACTTTTCAGTAAACGCGCTACTGCTATAGCTATGTATTTTCCTTTTCTTTTCTTATTTCCTTTTCTCTTTCTATAGCGGGGGTCTAAACAAGCGCTACTGCTAAGTTATCTATAGCGCCTCTGATGAACAGATGCTACTGCTATTCCTTTCTCCTTTTTCCCTTTTTCATTTATTTTTCTTTACATTTTATTTTTTTTCCTTTCTCCTTTTTTTAATTCTTTCATTTTCATTTACTTTTCTATTTGTTTTTCATTTAATTTTCTTTTCATTAACAGTAGCGCGTTTCACAGTAAACGCGCTGCTAAAATAAACTTAGCGGTAGCGCTCTTTCTAGAAGACGGCTACTACTATATGTAGCCTATCGGCTTAGTAGTGAGAATTTTAGTAGTAGCGCTTTTAAAAGTAGACGCGCTACTGCTATGTTTGTGTCTGCAGCGTGTTTATCCTCCATGCGCTACTGCTATTTAGCAGTAGCGCCCTTTTTTAACAAGCGCTACTGCTAAAGTTCTGTGTATAAGGTTTTCCCTAGTAGTGTGTGTTCTTCTTCATGTGTTTCTCTTCGGCTGTCCTATGTGTGGTCTCCATCCGGCTACTGATGAGGACATCAAAACCATTGTTACACCCACAGCCCCTGCTGTTATACATACTAGACCAATTACTAGAGCTCGCGCACGCCAATTAAATTATCAGGTACTTTTGTTTCTTGGTAATGATTCTAATGTTCATGGGAATATGATGCTGCCTAAATTGGATACATTTGTTTTGCTTACAAATGAAGGGCCTGGCATGGATAAGAGGGAGGAACACTAGAGCAAGACCAAGCATGAAGATGATGGCATGCGCAAGGGGAACAGGAACGGAGTTACAACTGATGATTTCAGGACTTTGAAGCCACCATAAGGAGTGCATGAAGCCTTGGACGAAATATACAAGATGCCACTTCATAAAGTTCGTCCAGAGTATAGGCTGGCCCATGTAATTTCGAAATACTTAGTATAGGCTGTTTTTAGAGTCCGTATGTGTGGGGAAACAAGAGTTAGGGTTGGTTTCGGACCCCTCCTCCAAGGGCCACAAAATTCCACCCTCTTCCTCCATGGGGGGGGGGGGGGGGGGGGGGGGGGGGGGGGGGGGGGGGGGGGGGGGGGGGGGGGGGGGGGGGGGGGGGGGGGGGGGGGGGGGGGGGGGGGGGGGGGGGGGGGGGGGGGGGGGGGGGGGGGGGGGGGGGGGGGGGGGGGGGGGGGGGGGGGGGGGGGGGGGGGGGGGGGGGGGGGGGGGGGGGGGGGGGGGGGGGGGGGGGGGGGGGGGGGGGGGGGGGGGGGGGGGGGGGGGGGGGGGGGGGGGGGGGGGGGGGGGGGGGGGGGGGGGGGGGGGGGGGGGGGGGGGGGGGGGGGGGGGGGGGGGGGGGGGGGGGGGGGGGGGGGGGGGGGGGGGGGGGGGGGGGGGGGGGGGGGGGGGGGGGGGGGGGGGGGGGGGGGGGGGGGGGGGGGGGGGGGGGGGGGGGGGGGGGGGGGGGGGGGGGGGGGGGGGGGGGGGGGGGGGGGGGGGGGGGGGGGGGGGGGGGGGGGGGGGGGGGGGGGGGGGGGGGGGGGGGGGGGGGGGGGGGGGGGGGGGGGGGGGGGGGGGGGGGGGGGGGGGGGGGGGGGGGGGGGGGGGGGGGGGGGGGGGGGGGGGGGGGGGGGGGGGGGGGGGGGGGGGGGGGGGGGGGGGGGGGGGGGGGGGGGGGGGGGGGGGGGGGGGGGGGGGGGGGGGGGGGGGGGGGGGGGGGGGGGGGGGGGGGGGGGGGGGGGGGGGGGGGGGGGGGGGGGGGGGGGGGGGGGGGGGGGGGGGGGGGGGGGGGGGGGGGGGGGGGGGGGGGGGGGGGGGGGGGGGGGGGGGGGGGGGGGGGGGGGGGGGGGGGGGGGGGGGGGGGGGGGGGGGGGGGGGGGGGGGGGGGGGGGGGGGGGGGGGGGGGGGGGGGGGGGGGGGGGGGGGGGGGGGGGGGGGGGGGGGGGGGGGGGGGGGGGGGGGGGGGGGGGGGGGGGGGGGGGGGGGGGGGGGGGGGGGGGGGGGGGGGGGGGGGGGGGGGGGGGGGGGGGGGGGGGGGGGGGGGGGGGGGGGGGGGGGGGGGGGGGGGGGGGGGGGGGGGGGGGGGGGGGGGGGGGGGGGGGGGGGGGGGGGGGGGGGGGGGGGGGGGGGGGGGGGGGGGGGGGGGGGGGGGGGGGGGGGGGGGGGGGGGGGGGGGGGGGGGGGGGGGGGGGGGGGGGGGGGGGGGGGGGGGGGGGGGGGGGGGGGGGGGGGGGGGGGGGGGGGGGGGGGGGGGGGGGGGGGGGGGGGGGGGGGGGGGGGGGGGGGGGGGGGGGGGGGGGGGGGGGGGGGGGGGGGGGGGGGGGGGGGGGGGGGGGGGGGGGGGGGGGGGCTAAACCGATAATTCGAAGAGACTTGCAAAGATATCAAATCATGCATATAAGAATTCAGAGAAGAATCAAATAATATTCATAGATAATCAAGTTCATAAACCCATAATTCATCGGATCTCGGCAAACACACCGCAAAAAGTATTACATCGAATAGATCTCCAAGAGGATCGAGGAGAACTTTGTATTGAGATTCAAAGAGAGAGAAGAAGCCATCTAGCTAATAACTATGGACCCGAAGGTCTGTGGTAAACTACTCGCATATCATCGGAGAGGCTATGGTGTTGATGTAGAAGCCCTCCGTGATCGAATCCCCCTCCGACAGATCGCTGGAAAAGGCTCAAAGATGGGATCTCATGGGTACAGAAGGTTGCGGCGGTGGAAAAGTGGTTTCGTGGCACTCCCCGATGTTTTCAGGGTATAAGAGTATATATAGGCGAAAGAAGTAGGTCGATGGAGCTCCGAGGGGCCCACGAGGGTGGGGGCGCGCCTACCCCCCTGGGCGCGCCCTCCTACCTCGTGGCCGCCTCGTGGCTTCCTTGACCTCCACTCCAACTCTCCTGGATTGCGTTTGTTCCAAAAAAGATCCTGGCGAAGGTTTCATTCCGTTTGGATTCCGTTTGATATTCCTTTTCTACGAAACACTGAAATAGGCAAAAAAACAGCAAATTGCACTGGGCCTTCGGTTAATAGGTTAGTCCCAAAAATAATATAAAAAGGTATATTAAAGCCCATTAAACATCCAAAACAGATAATATAATAGCATGGAACAATCAAAAATTATAGATATGTTGGAGACGTATCAAGCATCCCCAAGCTTAATTCCTGCTCGTCCTCGAGTAGGTAAATGATAAAAACAGAATTTTTGATGTGGAATGCTACCTAACATAATTTTTCAATGTAATTCTCTTTATTTTGGCATGAATGCTTAGATTCAAAATATTCTAGACAAAGTTTTAATATTGACATAAAAATAGTAATACTTCAAGCATGCTAACCAAGCAATTATGTCTTATCAAAATAACATAGCCAAAGAAAGCTTATCTCTACAAAATCATATAGTTTGGCCATGCTTCATTTTCGTCACAAAAAATGCTCCCATCATGCACAACCCCGATGACAAGCCGAGCAATTGGTTCATACTTTTTAACGCGCTTCAGTTTTTCAACCCTTACGCAATACATGAGCGCAAGCCATGGATATAGCACTATAGGTGGAATAGCATATGATGATGGGGGTTATGTGAGAAGATAAAAAAAGGAGAAAGTCTCACATTGACGCGGCTAATCAACGGGCTATGGAGATGCCCATCAATTGATGTTAATGCGAGGAGTAGGGATTGCCATGCAACGGACGCACTAGAGCTATAAATATATGAAATCTCATCAAAAGAAACTAAGTGGGTGTGCATCCAACTTGCTTGCTCACGGAGACCTAGGGCATTTTGAGGAAGCCCATCATTGGAATATACAAGCCAAGTTCTATAATGAAAGATTCCCACTAGTATATGAAAGTGACAAAATAAGAAACTCTCCATCATGAAGATCATGGCGCTATTTTGAAGCACAAGTGTGGAAAAAGGATAGTAACATTGTCCCTTCTCTCTTTTTCTCTTATTTTTTTGGGGCTTCTTTGGCCTCTTTTTTTTATTTGGGCTTCTTTGGCCTCTCTTTTTTCGTCTGGAGTCTCATCCCGACTTGTGGGGGAATCATAGTCTCCATCATACTTTCCTCACATGGGACAATGCTCTAATAATGATGATCATCACACTTTTATTTATTTACAACTCAATATTACAACTCGATACTAGAACAAAAATATAACTCTATGTGAATGCCCCCGGCGGTGTACCGGGATATGCAATGAATCAAGAGCGACATGTATGAAAGAATTATGAGGGTGGCTTTGCCACAAATACGATGTCAACTACATGATCATGCAAAGGGGGGGGGGGGGGGGGGGGGGGGGGGGGGGGGGGGGGGGGGGGGGGGGGGGGGGGGGGGGGGGGGGGGGGGGGGGGGGGGGGGGGGGGGGGGGGGGGGGGGGGGGGGGGGGGGGGGGGGGGGGGGGGGGGGGGGGGGGGGGGGGGGGG
This sequence comes from Thinopyrum obtusiflorum, assembly GCA_036873465.1. Classification (NCBI taxonomy): domain Eukaryota; kingdom Viridiplantae; phylum Streptophyta; class Magnoliopsida; order Poales; family Poaceae; genus Thinopyrum; species Thinopyrum obtusiflorum. The sequence continues at coordinate 12,051 of JAAAWM010009978.1, forward strand.
GGGGGGGGGGGGGGGGGGGGGGGGGGGGGGGGGGGGGGGGGGGGGGGGGGGGGGGGGGGGGGGGGGGGGGGGGGGGGGGGGGGGGGGGGGGGGGGGGGGGGGGGGGGGGGGGGGGGGGGGGGGGGGGGGGGGGGGGGGGGGGGGGGGGGGGGGGGGGGGGGGGGGGGGGGGGGGGGGGGGGGGGGGGGGGGGGGGGGGGGGGGGGGGGGGGGGGGGGGGGGGGGGGGGGGGGGGGGGGGGGGGGGGGGGGGGGGGGGGGGGGGGGGGGGGGGGGGGGGGGGGGGGGGGGGGGGGGGGGGGGGGGGGGGGGGGGGGGGGGGGGGGGGGGGGGGGGGGGGGGGGGGGGGGGGGGGGGGGGGGGGGGGGGGGGGGGGGGGGGGGGGGGGGGGGGGGGGGGGGGGGGGGGGGGGGGGGGGGGGGGGGGGGGGGGGGGGGGGGGGGGGGGGGGGGGGGGGGGGGGGGGGGGGGGGGGGGGGGGGGGGGGGGGGGGGGGGGGGGGGGGGGGGGGGGGGGGGGGGGGGGGGGGGGGGGGGGGGGGGGGGGGGGGGGGGGGGGGGGGGGGGGGGGGGGGGGGGGGGGGGGGGGGGGGGGGGGGGGGGGGGGGGGGGGGGGGGGGGGGGGGGGGGGGGGGGGGGGGGGGGGGGGGGGGGGGGGGGGGGGGGGGGGGGGGGGGGGGGGGGGGGGGGGGGGGGGGGGGGGGGGGGGGGGGGGGGGGGGGGGGGGGGGGGGGGGGGGGGGGGGGGGGGGGGGGGGGGGGGGGGGGGGGGGGGGGGGGGGGGGGGGGGGGGGGGGGGGGGGGGGGGGGGGGGGGGGGGGGGGGGGGGGGGGGGGGGGGGGGGGGGGGGGGGGGGGGGGGGGGGGGGGGGGGGGGGGGGGGGGGGGGGGGGGGGGGGGGGGGGGGGGGGGGGGGGGGGGGGGGGGGGGGGGGGGGGGGGGGGGGGGGGGGGGGGGGGGGGGGGGGGGGGGGGGGGGGGGGGGGGGGGGGGGGGGGGGGGGGGGGGGGGGGGGGGGGGGGGGGGGGGGGGGGGGGGGGGGGGGGGGGGGGGGGGGGGGGGGGGGGGGGGGGGGGGGGGGGGGGGGGGGGGGGGGGGGGGGGGGGGGGGGGGGGGGGGGGGGGGGGGGGGGGGGGGGGGGGGGGGGGGGGGGGGGGGGGGGGGGGGGGGGGGGGGGGGGGGGGGGGGGGGGGGGGGGGGGGGGGGGGGGGGGGGGGGGGGGGGGGGGGGGGGGGGGGGGGGGGGGGGGGGGGGGGGGGGGGGGGGGGGGGGGGGGGGGGGGGGGGGGGGGGGGGGGGGGGGGGGGGGGGGGGGGGGGGGGGGGGGGGGGGGGGGGGGGGGGGGGGGGGGGGGGGGGGGGGGGGGGGGGGGGGGGGGGGGGGGGGGGGGGGGGGGGGGGGGGGGGGGGGGGGGGGGGGGGGGGGGGGGGGGGGGGGGGGGGGGGGGGGGGGGGGGGGGGGGGGGGGGGGGGGGGGGGGGGGGGGGGGGGGGGGGGGGGGGGGGGGGGGGGGGGGGGGGGGGGGGGGGGGGGGGGGGGGGGGGGGGGGGGGGGGGGGGGGGGGGGGGGGGGGGGGGGGGGGGGGGGGGGGGGGGGGGGGGGGGGGGGGGGGGGGGGGGGGGGGCTCAACATAACGAGAGGTAATTTAGTAACATGAAAATTTCTACAACCATATTTTCCTCTCTCATAATAATTACATGTAGGATCATAAGCAAATTCAACAATATATCTATCACAAAACATATTCTTAACATGATCCACATGTATGCAAAGTTGACACTCTTCCAAAATAGTGGAATTAACATTAACTAAAGTCATGACCTCTCCAAACCCACTTTTATCAAGAATACCATAAGATTGAACATTCTCCAAATATGTGGGATCTAAAGTTGACACTCTTCCAAACCCACTTTCAATATTATTGCAAACACTATTATCAATCTCATGTTCATCATGGGGCTTAAATAAATTTTCAAGATCATAAGAAGAATCACCCCAATCATGATCATTGCAAAAAGTAGTAGACATAGCAAAACTAGCATCCCCAAGCTTAGGGTTTTGCATATTATTAGCACAATTGACATCAAGAGAATTTATCATAAGATTATTGCAATCATGCTTTTCATCGAAGGAACTATCAAGTATGGGTGCAATAGCAACGATCTCATGTTTAACATAAGGAACTATAGCAAATTCGTCTTCATAAATATCAAGCATCATGTTCTCAAGGGATATTTTAATCAAATCATCGGAATCACAATTATCTATAGATTCATGCATATCATTTTTTCTTCCAAAGCAACGGTCGTAAGTTCTTTGACATAGACATTATGGGCATAGTTTTCATAGCAATAATTAAGTATGTCAAAAAATTTAGATTTGTAAAGAGTAATATCATACTTTTCAATCAAAGAAGCAACTTCATAAGCACCCTTAAAAACAACGAATTCTTCAATTTGTTCGATATCATAGTAACTATAAACACCCTTTGCATAAGAAGATAAGATTTCATTATCATTAAACTCACATAGGCAGGGAAGGTGTTTTTTAGGGTTCTTAGAGCAACAAGTAAAGTCATAAATTTCACAAAGATTCCAAGCATAGCATAGCAACCTATTTATTTGATACCATAAGAGCTTCCCCTTTTTAGAAAAATGATGACACACAAAATGAGCATGCTCATCTAAAGATTTTCCCTCAATTAAACTAGTTGGGGTTTCAGCACGAGCACATATAGATTGAAGATGATCCAAGTAGAACACTTTAAGTGGATCCATATCAATAGATTTTTAGCAAGCAAATAGAAGGCACATGGAAACACAAGCAAAAAGACATACGGGAAGAAGGCGAAGAAAAGGCAAAGGTGAAGTGGGGGAGAGGAAAACGAGAGGCAAATGGCAAATAATGTAATGCGAGGGATAAGAGTTTGTGATGGGTACTTGGTATGTCTTGACTTGTGCGTAGATCTCCCCGGCAACGGCGCTAGAAATCCTTCTTGCTACCTCTTGAGCATGCGTTGGTTTTCCCTTGAAGAGGAAAGGGTGATGCAGCAAAGTAGTGTAAGTATTTCCCTCAGTTTTTGAGAACCAAAGTATCAATCCAGTAGGAGACTACACGCAAATCGCCTAGTACCTGCACAAACAAATAAGAACCTTGCAACCAATGCGATAAAGGGGTTGTCAATCCCTTCACGGCCACTTGCAAAAGTGAGATCTGATAAAGATAATAAGATAAATATTTTTGGTATTTTTGTTGTATAGATTGGAAAGTAAAGATTGCAAAATAAATAGTAAACTAGAATTATAGATCGGAAACTTATATGATGTAAAATAGACCCGGGGGCCATAGGTTTCACTAGTGGCTTCTCTCAAGATAGCATATATTACGGTGGGTGAACAAATTACTGCCGAGCAATTGATAGAAAAGTGCATAGTTATGATGATATCTAAGGCAATGATCATGAATATAGGCATCACGTCCGTGTCAAGTAGACCGAAACGATTCTGCATCTACTACTATTACTCCACACATCGACCGCTATCCAGCATGCATCTAGAGTATTAAGTTCATAAGAACGGAGTAACGCATTAGGCAAGATGACATGATGTAGAGGGATAAACTCAAGCAATATGATATAAACCCCATCTTTTTATCCTAGATGGCAACAATACAATATGTGCCTTGCTGCCCCTGCTGTCACTGGGAAAGGACACCGCAAGATTGAACCCAAAGCTAAGCACTTCTCCCATTGCAAGAAAGATCAATCTAGTAGGCCAAACTAAACTGATATTTCGAAGAGACTTGCAAAGATATCAAATCATGCATATAAGAATTCAGAGAAGAATCAAATAATATTCATAGATAATCAAGTTCATAAACCCACAATTCATTGGATCTCGGCAAACACACCGCAAAAAGTATTACATCAAATAGATCTCCAAGAGGATCGAGGAGAACTTTGTATTGAGATCCAAAGAGAGAGAAGAAGCCATCTAGCTAATAACTATGGACCCGAAGGTCTGTGGTAACTACTCACACATCACCGGAGAGGCTATGGTGTTGATGTAGAAGCCCTCTATGATCGACCCCCTCCGGTAGATCGCCGGAAAAGGCCCCAAGATGGGATCTCATGGGTACAGAAGGTTGCGGCGGTGGAAAAGTGGTTTTGTGGCTCTCCCCGATGTTTTCAGGGTATGAATATATATAGGCGAAAGAAGTAGGTCGGTGGAGCTACGAGGGGCCCACGAGGGTGGGGGGCACGCCTACCCCCCTGGGCGCGCCCTTCTACCTCGTGGCCGCCTCGTGGCTTCCTTGACCTCCACTCCAAGTCTCCTGGATTGCGTTTGTTCCAAAAAAAGATCCTCGCGAAGGTTTCATTCCGTTTGATATTACTTTTCTGTGAAACACTAAAATAGGCAAAAAAAAATAGCAAATTGCACTGGGCCTTCGGTTAATAGGTTAGTCCCAAAAATAATATAAAAAGGTATATTAAATCCCATTAAACATCCAAAATGTATAATATAATAGCATGGAACAATCAAAAATTATAGATACGTTGGAGACGTATCACACTTCCGTCTGCTGCCACCTCCAACCGTGATACAAGAAAGCAGGCACAACCACCACTGTCTGCCAAGAGCACACCTTCTGGACCTGCACAGAGCTCTTCTTCATCCATGGCATCAACAGGGCAAACACATGATATTATTTGTCGTTGTTGCAAGGGTGGAGGTCATTATGCGAGAGAATTCCCATCTAAGCGTGTGATGATTGTTACTGAGGATGGTGGGTATGAGTCCGCTAGTGGCTATGATGAGGAGACTTTGGCTCTTATTACAAGTAAAGAACACGGTGGAGATGATTCTGATCATGAGACACAATACATGGCTGCTGAAGATGCTGACAGGTATGAATGTTTAGTTACTCAACATGTTTTGAGTGTGCAGGTTACACAAGCTGAGCAAAATCAGAGGCCTAATTTGTTCCATACAAAGGGAGTTGTGAAGGAACGTTCTATTCGCGTCATCATAGATGGAGGGAGCTGTAACAACTTGGCTAGCATGGATATGGTGGAGAAGCTATCTCTCACCACAAGACGACATCCACATCCTTACTACATCCAATGGTTCAACAATAGCGGCGAGGTTAAGGTAACACGTACTGTTCGTGTGCATTTTAGTATCTCTACATATGCTGATTATGTTGATTGTGATGTGGTACCTATGCAAGCATGTTCCTTATTACTTGGTAGACCATGGCAATTTGATAAAAATTATGTAGACCATGGTAGAAATAATCAATATACTCTTGTTCGTAAGGATAAAAATATTACCTTGTTTCCAATGACTCCAGATTCCATTTTGAGAGATGACATTAATAGAGCTAATAAAGCAAAACAGGAGAAAAATAAGAGTGAAAATCAGATTGTGGCAAAAGAATTTGAGGAACAAATGAAGCCTAATAATAAACCATCTAGTGTTGTTTCTGAAATTAAATTGAAACGTGCATGTTTACTTGCCACCAAATCTGATAATGATGAGCTAGATTTTAGCAAATCTGTTTGCTATGCTTTTGTGTGCAAAGAGCCATTATTTTCATTCGAGGGCGTGCCTTCCTTTTTGCCCCCTGCTGTCACTAACATTTTGCAGGGGTTCGCTGACATCTTCCCATAAGACGTGCCACCGGGATTACCACCTATTCGAGGGATTGAGCATCAAATTGACTTAATTCCCGGTGCATCGCTACCCAACCGCGCACCATACCGTACCAATCGAGAGGAGACAAAGGAGATTATGCGTCAAGTACAGGAGCTGCTCGACAAAGGTTATATACGCGAATCTCTTAGTCCTTGTGATGTTCCTATTATACTAGTGCCTAAAAAGGATGGTACGTCGCGTATATGAGTTGATTGTAGAGGCATTAATAATATTACTATTCATTATCGTCATCCTATTCCAAGATTAGATGATATGCTTGATGAATTGAGTGGCTCTACAATATTCTCCAAAGTTGATTTGCGTAGTGGATACCATCAAATTCATATGAAATTGGGAGATGAATGGAAAACAGCATTTAAAACTAAGTTTGGTTTATATGAGTGGTTAGTCATGCCTTTTGGGTTAACTAATGCACCTAGTACTTTCATAAGACTAATGAACGAAGTTTTACGTGCTTTCATTGGATGATTTGTGGTAGTCTATTTCGATGATATACTGATTTATAGCAAATCTTTGGAAGAACATTTACGTGCTTTTTTTATTGATCTACGTGATGCACGTTTGTTTGGTAACCTTGGGAAGTGCACCTTTTGCACCGACTGGGTATCTTTTCTTGCCTATGTTGTTACTCCACGGGGAATTGAATTTGATAAAGCCAAGATTGAAGCTATTGAGAGTTGGCCGCAGCCCAAAATGGTCACACAAGTGAGGAGTTTTCTTGGACTCGCTGGTTTCTATAGGCGTTTTGTGAGAGATTTTAGCACCATTGCTGCACCTCTCAATGAGCTTACAAAGAAGGAGGTGCCTTTTGTTTGGGGTACCGAACAGGAAGAAGCCTTCACGGTCTTGAAAGATAAGTTGACACATGCTCCTTTACTCCAACTTCCTGATTTTAATAGGACTTTTGATCTTGAATGTGATGCTAGTGGAATTGGATTAGGAGGTGTGTTATTACAAGATGGCAAACCTGTTGCATACTTTTCTGAAAAATTGAGTGCGCCTAGTCTGAACTATTCTACATATGATAAAGAATTATATGCTCTTGTTCGGACCTTAGAAACATGGCAACATTATTTATGACCCAAAGAATTTGTTATACATTCTGATCATGAATCTTTGAAACACATTAAAAGTCAAGCAAAACTGAACTGTAGACATGCTAAATGGGTTGAATTCATTGAGACTTTCCCTTATGTCATTAAACACAAGAAGGGTAAAGAAAATGTTATTGCTGATGCATTGTCTTGTCATTATAGGGGGGGGGGGGGGGGGGGGGGGGGGGGGGGGGGGGGGGGGGGGGGGGGGGGGGGGGGGGGGGGGGGGGGGGGGGGGGGGGGGGGGGGGGGGGGGGGGGGGGGGGGGGGGGGGGGGGGGGGGGGGGGGGGGGGGGGGGGGGGGGGGGGGGGGGGGGGGGGGGGGGGGGGGGGGGGGGGGGGGGGGGGGGGGGGGGGGGGGGGGGGGGGGGGGGGGGGGGGGGGGGGGGGGGGGGGGGGGGGGGGGGGGGGGGGGGGGGGGGGGGGGGGGGGGGGGGGGGGGGGGGGGGGGGGGGGGGGGGGGGGGGGGGGGGGGGGGGGGGGGGGGGGGGGGGGGGGGGGGGGGGGGGGGGGGGGGGGGGGGGGGGGGGGGGGGGGGGGGGGGGGGGGGGGGGGGGGGGGGGGGGGGGGGGGGGGGGGGGGGGGGGGGGGGGGGGGGGGGGGGGGGGGGGGGGGGGGGGGGGGGGGGGGGGGGGGGGGGGGGGGGGGGGGGGGGGGGGGGGGGGGGGGGGGGGGGGGGGGGGGGGGGGGGGGGGGGGGGGGGGGGGGGGGGGGGGGGGGGGGGGGGGGGGGGGGGGGGGGGGGGGGGGGGGGGGGGGGGGGGGGGGGGGGGGGGGGGGGGGGGGGGGGGGGGGGGGGGGGGGGGGGGGGGGGGGGGGGGGGGGGGGGGGGGGGGGGGGGGGGGGGGGGGGGGGGGGGGGGGGGGGGGGGGGGGGGGGGGGGGGGGGGGGGGGGGGGGGGGGGGGGGGGGGGGGGGGGGGGGGGGGGGGGGGGGGGGGGGGGGGGGGGGGGGGGGGGGGGGGGGGGGGGGGGGGGGGGGGGGGGGGGGGGGGGGGGGGGGGGGGGGGGGGGGGGGGGGGGGGGGGGGGGGGGGGGGGGGGGGGGGGGGGGGGGGGGGGGGGGGGGGGGGGGGGGGGGGGGGGGGGGGGGGGGGGGGGGGGGGGGGGGGGGGGGGGGGGGGGGGGGGGGGGGGGGGGGGGGGGGGGGGGGGGGGGGGGGGGGGGGGGGGGGGGGGGGGGGGGGGGGGGGGGGGGGGGGGGGGGGGGGGGGGGGGGGGGGGGGGGGGGGGGGGGGGGGGGGGGGGGGGGGGGGGGGGGGGGGGGGGGGGGGGGGGGGGGGGGGGGGGGGGGGGGGGGGGGGGGGGGGGGGGGGGGGGGGGGGGGGGGGGGGGGGGGGGGGGGGGGGGGGGGGGGGGGGGGGGGGGGGGGGGGGGGGGGGGGGGGGGGGGGGGGGGGGGGGGGGGGGGGGGGGGGGGGGGGGGGGGGGGGGGGGGGGGGGGGGGGGGGGGGGGGGGGGGGGGGGGGGGGGGGGGGGGGGGGGGGGGGGGGGGGGGGGGGGGGGGGGGGGGGGGGGGGGGGGGGGGGGGGGGGGGGGGGGGGGGGGGGGGGGGGGGGGGGGGGGGGGGGGGGGGGGGGGGGGGGGGGGGGGGGGGGGGGGGGGGGGGGGGGGGGGGGGGGGGGGGGGGGGGGGGGGGGGGGGGGGGGGGGGGGGGGGGGGGGGGGGGGGGGGGGGGGGGGGGGGGGGGGGGGGGGGGGGGGGGGGGGGGGGGGGGGGGGGGGGGGGGGGGGGGGGGGGGGGGGGGGGGGGGGGGGGGGGGGGGGGGGGGGGGGGGGGGGGGGGGGGGGGGGGGGGGGGGGGGGGGGGGGGGGGGGGGGGGGGGGGGGGGGGGGGGGGGGGGGGGGGGGGGGGGGGGGGGGGGGGGGGGGGGGGGGGGGGGGGGGGGGGGGGGGGGGGGGGGGGGGGGGGGGGGGGGGGGGGGGGGGGGGGGGGGGGGGGGGGGGGGGGGGGGGGGGGGGGGGGGGGGGGGGGGGGGGGGGGGGGGGGGGGGGGGGGGGGGGGGGGGGGGGGGGGGGGGGGGGGGGGGGGGGGGGGGGGGGGGGGGGGGGGGGGGGGGGGGGGGGGGGGGGGGGGGGGGGGGGGGGGGGGGGGGGGGGGGGGGGGGGGGGGGGGGGGGGGGGGGGGGGGGGGGGGGGGGGGGGGGGGGGGGGGGGGGGGGGGGGGGGGGGGGGGGGGGGGGGGGGGGGGGGGGGGGGGGGGGGGGGGGGGGGGGGGGGGGGGGGGGGGGGGGGGGGGGGGGGGGGGGGGGGGGGGGGGGGGGGGGGGGGGGGGGGGGGGGGGGGGGGGGGGGGGGGGGGGGGGGGGGGGGGGGGGGGGGGGGGGGGGGGGGGGGGGGGGGGGGGGGGGGGGGGGGGGGGGGGGGGGGGGGGGGGGGGGGGGGGGGGGGGGGGGGGGGGGGGGGGGGGGGGGGGGGGGGGGGGGGGGGGGGGGGGGGGGGGGGGGGGGGGGGGGGGGGGGGGGGGGGGGGGGGGGGGGGGGGGGGGGGGGGGGGGGGGGGGGGGGGGGGGGGGGGGGGGGGGGGGGGGGGGGGGGGGGGGGGGGGGGGGGGGGGGGGGGGGGGGGGGGGGGGGGGGGGGGGGGGGGGGGGGGGGGGGGGGGGGGGGGGGGGGGGGGGGGGGGGGGGGGGGGGGGGGGGGGGGGGGGGGGGGGGGGGGGGGGGGGGGGGGGGGGGGGGGGGGGGGGGGGGGGGGGGGGGGGGGGGGGGGGGGGGGGGGGGGGGGGGGGGGGGGGGGGGGGGGGGGGGGGGGGGGGGGGGGGGGGGGGGGGGGGGGGGGGGGGGGGGGGGGGGGGGGGGGGGGGGGGGGGGGGGGGGGGGGGGGGGGGGGGGCAGCGCCGTGATTTTGTTAGTGTTCTAGGCTCGCGTCTCTAGCACGGTCTAGCCTAGGACCAGCACAGTACCGTCGTTGAGCGTTTATTCAACTTTGCATCTCTAAATTGATTATTGCTGGCCCTTTTTGCTACCATATTATAAGCCTTCCTAGCTCCACATACATCTACGTCGTGCGTTTGACTCTCCCTGGTAATCGCTCTATCCAAGCTTTGAGAGTTTTGACTACAACGGTTGACGTTCACCACCTACTGCTGGGTAAGAATTTGAGATTTGCTTGACGGATTTGTGACACCCCACCACCGCCATTTTCTAGTAGTCTGTAGGATCATATTCTTGTGTGTTTCTATTGCTGCTAACCATGGCAGCATCACAAGCCGACGAGATTGACTGGGAGAACATGACGAACAAAGAGTTGCATGATAAGTTTCAGCAAATGATGAGTGGACGGGTGGAAGATGTGCTAAAAAGATTTGAAGAGGCCATGGAGAAGATAGATGGCATTGAGAAGGCATTCAAAACAAAGCTTGATAACAAGTTTAATGAATTGCTTGCACGTCTTCCACAACCACCGCCCGCTGCACCTATCGCACCTCTACAACAACAACAACATCGCCTTCCAAATCAAGTGGGATGAGCACAGCGCGTTCCCCTTGAGCCTGGTCAAAATTCTGGTGCCGCTGTTGATGCTTCTGTAGCTCCTGCTGCTACTGCGGAGGTGGAGGACCATTACAAGGATGAGGTTGACCAAAATCAGAACTACGTGCAACCACCAGCAACACCACCACCAGGTCGTCCTCATGCATATCATCGGAATGGTAGGGCTGCACCACCATCTGAGGTACGAGATCATGACCATCTTCCTAAACTAAAATTGAATATTCCACCATTTGAGGGTAGATATGTTCCTGATATATATCTTACTTGGGAGTTAGAAACTGAACAACGTTTTACATGTTTACAATATCCTGAGGAGAGACGTGTTCCTGCTGCTGTTTGTGCTTTCACTAGTTTTGCATGTGTTTGGTGGTATGAACATTGTAGATTATATCCTATTCCAGCTACTTGGGCCACTTTGAAAACTGCTATGCATACTCGTAGGGTTCCACCATATTATCAACGTGAATTACTTCAAAAACTACAGCATTTAAGACAAGGAAAAAATTCTGTAGAAGAATATTATCAGGAATTGCAAACTGGCATGATTAGATGTGGTATTGTTGAGGATAATGAAGCTATGCTTGCACGTTTTATGGGTGGATTAAATAAAGAGATTCAGACCATTCTAGAGTATAAGGAATATAATAATATCACTCGTTTATTCCATCTTGCTTGCAAAGCTGAACGTGAAGTGCAGGATCGACAGGCATTGGCGCGAACTAACTTTTCTGCAGGTCAACCTTCATCATGGACACCGCGTGCATCCTCTACTTCCACACGTTCTGCTGCACTAGCACTTCCGTCAGCTGCCACCTCCAACCGTGATACAAGAAAGCAGGCACAACCACCACTATCTGCCAAGAGCACACCTTCTGGACCTGCACAGAGCTCTTCTTCATCCATGGCATCAACAGGGCAAACACGTGATATTATTTGTCATCGTTGCAAGGGTGGAGGTCATTATGCGAGAGAATGCCCATCTAAGTGTGTGATGATTGTTACTGAGGATGGTGGGTATGAGTCCGCTAGTGACTATGATGAGGAGACTTTGGCTCTTATTACAAGTGAAGAACACGGTGGAGATGATTCTGATCATGAGACGCTATACATGGCTGCTGAAGATGCTGACAGGTATGAATGTTTAGTTGCTCAATGTGTTTTGAGTGTGCAGGTTACACAAGCTGAGCAAAATCAGAGGCCTAATTTGTTCCATACAAAGGGAGTTGTGAAGGAACGTTCTATTCGCGTCATCATAGATGGAGGGAGCTGCAACAACTTGGCTAGCATGGAGATGGTGGAGAAGCTATCTCTCACCACAAGACCACATCCACATACTTACTACATCCAATGGTTCAACAATAGCAGCAAGGTTAAGGTAATACGTACTGTTCGTGTGCATTTTAGTATCTCTACATATGCTGATTATGTTGATTGTGATGTGGTACCTATGCAAGCATGTTCCTTATTACGTGGTAGACCATGGCAATATGATAAAAAATTTGTATGCCATGGTAGAAACAATCAGTATACTCTTGTTCATAAGGATAAAAATATTACTTTGCTTCCTATGACTCCTGATTCCATTTTGAAAGATGACATTAATAGAGATAATAAAGCAAAACAGGAGAAAAATAAGAGTGAAAATCAGATTGTGGCAAAAGAATTTGGGGAACAAATGAAGCCTAATAATAAACCATCTAGTGTTGTTTCTGAAATTAAATTGAAACGTGCATGTTTACTTGCCACCAAATCTGATAATGATGAGCTAGATTTTAGCAAATCTGTTTGCTATGCTTTTATGTGCAAAGAGGCATTATTTTCATTCGAGGACGTGCCTTCCTCTTTGCCCCCTGCTGTCACTAACATTTTGCAGGAGTTCGCTAACGTCTTCCCGTAAGACGTGCCACCGAGATTACCACCTATTCGAGGGATTGAGCATCAAATTGACTTAATTCCCGGTGCATCGCTACCCAACCGCGCACCATACCGTACCAATCGAGAGGAGACGAAGGAGATTATGCGTCAACTACACGAGATGCTCGATAAAGGTTATATACACGAATCTCTTAGTCCTTGTGATGTTCCTATTATACTAGTGCCTAAAAAGGATGGTACGTCGCGTATGTGTGTTGATTGTATAGGCATTAATAATATTACTATTCATTATCGTCATCCTATTCCTAGGCTAGATGATATGCTTGATGAATTGAGTGGCTCTACAATATTCTCCAAAGTTGATTTGCATAGTGGATACCATCGAATTCATATGAAATTGGGAGATGAATGGAAAACAGCATTTAAAACTAAGTTTGGTTTATATGAGTGGTTAGTCATGCCTTTTGGGTTAACTAATGCACCTAGTACTTTCATGAGACTAATGAACAAAGTTTTACAGGCTTTCATTGGACGATTTGTGGTAGTCTATTTTGATGATATACTGATTTATAGCAAATCTTTGGAAGAACATTTGGAACATTTATGTGCTATTTTTATTGCTCTACGTGATGCACGTTTGTTTGGTAACCTTGGGAAGTGCACCTTTTGCACCGATCGAGTATCTTTTCTTGCCTATGTTGTTACTCCACAGGGAATTGAAGTTGATAAAGCCAAGATTGAAGCTATTGAGAGTTGGTCGCAGCCCAAAACGGTCACACAAGTGAGGAGTTTTCTTGGACTCGCTGGTTTCTATAGGAGTTTTGTGAGAGATTTTAGCACCATTGCTGCACCTCTCAATGAGCTTACAAAGAAGGATGTGCCTTTTGTTTGGGGTACCAAACAGGAAGAAGCCTTCACGGTCTTGAAAGATAAGTTGACACATGCTCCTTTACTCCAACTTCCGGATTTTAATAAGACTTTTGAGCTTGAATGTGATGCTAGTGGAATTGGAATAGGAGGTGTGTTATTACAAGATGGCAAACATGTTGCATACTTTTCTGAAAAATTGAGTGGGCATAGTCTGAACTATTCTACTTATGATAAAGAATTATATGCTCTTGTTCGGACCTTAGAAACATGGCAACATTATTTATGGCCCAAAGAATTTGTTATACATTCTGATCATGAATCTTTGAAACACATTAAAAGTCAAGCAAAACTGAACCATAGACATTCTAAATGGGTTGAATTCATTGAGACTTTCCCTTATGTCATTAAACACAAGAAGGGTAAAGAAAATGTTATTGCTGATGCATTGTCTCATCGTTATACTCTGCTTTCACAACTTGACTTTAAAATATTTGGTTTGGAGACCATCAAAGATCAATATGTGCATGATGTTGAATTTAAAGATGTATTGCAAAATTGTAAAGAAGGTAGAACATGGAACAAGTTCATCGTTAACGATGGATTTGTGTTTCGTGCTAACAAGCGATACATTCCAGCTAGCTCCGTTCATCTTTTGTTGTTGCGGGAGGCGCATGCAGGAGGACTAATGGGACACTTTGGCATGAAGAAGATGGAGGATATACTTGCTACACATTTCTTTTGGCCAAAGAAGAGACGGGATGTTGAGCGTTTTGTTGCTCGCTGCACTACATGTCAAAAAGCTAAGTCACGACTCAATCCTCATGGCTTATATATGCCTTTGCCTATACCTAGTGTTCCTTGGGAGGATATATCTATGGACTTTGTTTTAGGTTTACCTCGAACAAAGAAGGGGAGGGATAGCATATTTGTTGTCGTGGATAGGTTCTCAAAAATGGCACACTTTATACCATGTCAAAAAAGCGATGATGCTGTTAATGTTGCTGATTTGTTCTTTCGTGAAATTATTCGCTTGCATGGTGTGCCAAATACTATTGTTTCAGATCATGATACTAAATTTCTTAGCTACTTTTGGAGATGTTTATGAGCTAAGTTGGGGACTAAACTGCTTTTTAGTACTACTTGTCACCCCCAAACTGATGGACAAAGTGAAGTAGTAAATAGAACATTGTCTACTATGCTTAGGGCTGTTTTGAAGAATAATAAGAAAATGTGGGAAGAATGCTTGCCTCATATTGAATTTGCTTATAATCGTTCATTGCATTCTACTACTAAGATGTGCCCTTTTGAAATTGTGCATGGTTTCCTACCTCGTGAACCTATTGATTTGTTGCCTCTTCCATCTTCGGAGAAGGTTAATTTTGATGTTAAACAACATGCTAAATTGATTTTAAAAATGCATGAGTTAACTAAGGAAAACATTGAGCGTATGAATGCTAAATATAAACTTGCTGGAGATAAGGGTAGAAAACATGTTGTGTTTGCACCTGGAGATCTTGTTTGGTTACATTTGCGTAAGGATAGATTTCCTGATTTGCGCAAATCAAAGCTAATGCCATGTGCTGATGGTCCTTTTAAGGTGTTAGAGAAAATAAATGATAATGCATATAAACTTGAGCTACCTGCAGATTTTGGGGTTAGTCCCAATTTTAACATTGCAGATTTGAAGCCTTATTTGGGTGAGGAAGATGAGCTTCCGTCGAGGACAACTTCATTTCAAGAAGGTGAGGATGATGAGGACATCAATACCATTGTTACACCCACAGCCCCTGCTGCTATACATACTGGACCAATTACTAGAGCTTGCGCACGCCAATTAAATTATCAGGTACTTTCGTTTCTTGGTAATGATTCTAATGTTCATGAGAATATGATGCTGCCTAAATTGGATACATTTGTTTTGCTTACAAATGAAGGGCCTGGCATGGATAAGAGGGAGGAACACTGGAGCAAGACCAAGCATGGAGATGATGGCATGCGCAAGGGGAACAAGAACGGAGTTACAAGTGATGATTTTAGGACTTTGAAGCCACCATAAGGAGTGCATGAAGCCTTGGATGAAATATACAAGATGCCACTTCATAAAGTTTGTCCAGAGGCTATTCTAGGTGCTGCGTCACCTTATTATTGGGCCAGGCCCATGTAATTTTGAAATACTTAAGTATAGGCTGTTTTTAGAGTCCGTATGTGTGGGGAAACAAGAGTTAGGGTTGGTTTCGGACTCCTCCTCCAAGGGCCACGAAATTCCCCCCTCTTCCTCCATATATACAGCCCTTAGGGCATCGTTTAGACTTTGGGTTTTGTTTAGATTAAAAGTTCGCCATAGCTGCAACTTCGCGTACTTCGTTTGTGTTCAACGACTAGACCAAGACGTCACAGAACCCCACCTTGATCAATAAAGCTTTCCTCTTATATTCGCAATATCCTTATTACAAATCTTAGTTTCTTGCTTGTTCTTCATTTTCTTGCAGGAAATAGACCCTCATGGTCAGGTTGAACCCCACCTTGATCAATAAAGCGTTCCTCTTATATTCGCAATATCCTGATTGCAAATCTTAGTTTCTTGCTTATTCTTCATTTGCCTGCAGAAAATAGACCCTCGTGGTCAGGTTGAACACTCCGGTGTGGTCAATAACCTCTCAGAGTTGGTTTAGCGATTGCTAAGGCGCGACGTCCTCGCACGTTCGTAGTCGGGTCATCAAAGTCTACTCCATCAAAAATGATAGCCACCATCTCATCAAAAGACGGGACACCTTTGCCTCTATCAGCTGCTATGCAAGCTCAAGACCCCGTTCTGTTGAGGCGAGCTTCGTGCTCTTGGTCTCATCTTGGTCCACCTTTGCTCAATGACGACGCAATGACACCTCCCCAACTTGCTAATCGTCTTGAACTTCCGTGGTGGAGCGCTCAGTCAAGGTTCGTGTTAAGCTTTGGCATAAGGTTCGTGTTAAGCTTTGGCACTCGTGGATTGTGGTTGCTCCTCTGTTGTGCCGTGGGGTTTGATACACACACCGGTGCGGTGCGTTAGGTTGTTTGTAAAGTCTTGGTATTGTGATCCCTCGATGCACCCCTCATCTACCTGGTCCTGTTAGTATGCTAGCCAGGTCTTGCCTTATGTTGGGCATCATGTTCCTCTCCATTCCTTGTAACACTTGTTACAATCACTACAAACTGCTACTACTGTTACTTTTGCCACCGTTACCGTTACTTCCATACTACTTTTGCTACTAAATTCTTTGCTGCAGATATTAAGTCTTTCATGTGTGGTTGAATTGACAACGCAATTGCTAATACTCATGAATATTCTTTGGCTCCCCTTGTGTCGAATCATAAATTTGGGTTGAATACTCTACCCTCGTAAACTGTTGCGATCCCCTATACTTGTGGCTTATCAAGTACCCCCAAAGTTTCTATAGGAGAAAGTAGGACGAAAACGTGTAACAACCTATGTGCCTAGATTATCCCAATGTCACCTCGGGAATCCGCAAGTTGATTACCAACACATACATCAAGTGACTCAATAGAATACCCCATTGTCACCACGGGTATCCACATGCAAGACATACATCAAGTGATCTCAAATCCAATATTCAATCCGATAATAATGAAACCTCAAAGGGAAAGACTCAATACATCACAACAAGATAGAGAGGGGAGAACACCATATGATCCAACTATATTATCAAAGCTGGTGGTACATCAAGATCGTGCCAAATCGTGGGTCTTCTCACCCTTCCTCGAAGCTTCGAGGGTCTCTTATGTTCCGAAAAAATCACCGTAATTTTTTGTGGCATTTGGACTTCGTTTGTTATGGATTTTCTGGAAAACCAAAAACATGCAGAAAACTGGCACTAGGCACTAGGCTAATAGGTTAGTTCCATAAAAATCATATAAAAGTGCACCAAACCATATAAATTTATTGTAAACATGGCATGAATACTTCATAAATTGTAGATACGTTGGAGGCGTATCAGCATCCCAACGCCTATGTTAAGTAGGAACGTGTCTTCTTGTCCACTTCAAAGATAGTATACTACTTGAGTCTCCTCTCATGTGCATGCATAGGTTTGAGCAGAGGTTCACACTTGTCGAGGAGTCCAAGCACAAGAGTACACCTACACCATCAAGGACTGAAGCCTGGAAGCAGAGGAATCGCGAGAAAGAAGTAACCAAAGGTATGCAGGAAAGTCGGACAGTCCGCCCCACTGTTCGACCTAGCCTCTAACTCCACACTGGGCTCTCAGGTCAGACAATGCAAGAGATTACCTCAGAATGTCTGACTTCTCGGAATATCCGACACGTCTGACTGTCCAGCCTGCAAATGTTGGGCCAGGCCCATGTACCCCCCCCCCTCCTCACTTACCCCTTCGTGGTTATATGAAACTAAAGAGCTGAACTCATGTATCTCACGTTTTGTGGGATCTATCTTCCCTAATGGAATCAAGGCCTCCTCTTGAGGAGAAGGATTCACATGTGAATCACCTAAGACCTCCCCTAGTAAAGAACAAAGGCTTCAGAGAACCGAAAATTCAATTCGGTGCCCGGTTCATTTACACCCGTTGAATAGTAAAATCTAAAAATAGTAGAAAAATGTTTAAAAAATGTTTTTATGGTGCAAGATGCTTAAATGCATGATGTTCATGCAAAATTTCAGCTTGTTTGGATATTTGAGGAGTTCGTGGCAAAAAAGACAATTGGATATGAGCAGTGTTTTTTTATGTTTCTTAGACACCAGGATTTTGTGTTTTTGCCACGAGTTCCTCGAATGTCCAAACAAGCTGAAATTTTGCACAGACATCACGCATTTGAGCATCTTGTACCATAAAAACAATCAGATTTTTTTGAATTTTTCTGCTATTATTTTTTGTTTTACTGTTCGCACACGGATGTGGATGAGCCTGGGTGCAGAATAGCTACTTCCTCATAGAAGCATCAAGTCTCATCTCTCCTAGAGACTTGGATGAACTACCTTTGTATCTTTTCCTTTGTTGTTGTTGAATGCTTGTGATCTATCTCTTTGACTTGTGATTTGGATACTTGTGTGTGTGAATCTTGTCTAGTATAGTGTTTCTCTTGTGATTTTTCTTTTGTTCTCGGTGTTGTTCCCTAAATCCACCTCCAATTCGTGAAGATCGGGCAAAAAATAGCTTGTGATAATGATTGATTCCGTAGTTGTAGCAAAACCCATACTTTTTTTTGAAAAGGGGGAGCACCCCGGCCTCTGCATCAGAACGATGCGTACGGCCAACTTAATTAATAAGAAAAAAGGTTCAACACAAGTCTTGATGTCTCTGTCGGCGTTCTGGGAATGGGGGTCCCCAGACTTGCCTGCCTGCGGCCCATGGCGTGGCTATGCTGGTGGGCCTGTACGGCCCATCTTCATCAACAAGGCATTCAGGACCCTCGCGAGGGGCCAAGCCTCGCGAGGCAGACGACGCAAGACCTTCTCAGGAGCTGCCTCGCCAGGCAGGCTCACGAGGAGTGGAGATATCAAGGCGGGGCAAACCTTGCGAGGCTCTCGTGACGTGAGCCGTTTCGATCAGGATCAGGCGGGCGCCAGGCGGGCGCCAGCGCGCGCAACGTCCTTGTTTCCTCTTTGGTGCTAAGGCGGCAAGCGTAGGCGCGGAGTACCGAGGCATCAGGCAAAGGTTTCCATATCAGTGCAACAAGACCAGGACTGGAAGGACGGCAGGACGGAGGTCACCATGGAGCCCAAGACGGCGTCACCGCCAGAGCCCTTTCGCAGGCGAAGACCACTTTTGTCAGGATAGCTTGTACTAGCTGTCCCCTTTCAAATTGCCCGCCGTTGTTGGCTCCCTTCCCGCTCAATATTTGGGAAGAGGACCAGGGCCTATATAAGTAGAGCTAGGTACCATAGTAGGGACATCTCATCCGATCTTGAGCCAACCCACGCTCGCACAAGAACACCTCAACCTTAGGAGGCTGTTCTTCCCCTTGTACTGTTTCTCATCAGCCCAAGAGGCAATCCACCACCACCACACTGGAGTAGGGTATTACACCACATTGGTGGCCCAAACCAGTATAAACCTTGTGTCTTTCTATGTTGCGAGTTCGTCGAGTTCATCCGCGAGATCCAGCGAGCTAGGGCGTAGATCAGTAGGAGGGAAAGAACTTCGCACGCACCCCAGAGTTCGAACCTTAAGGGTTTTGCCGGAACCCGTGATCTGACATTTGGCGCGCCAGGTAGGGGTGCGCCGGAGCTCCTCTACATCGGCCTACACCCCGCGCCATCGCACTTCGCTCCCATGGCAGGCGCCCCGCCATCCGTTCCCGCGGCCAGCATCGACGACGGGGCCACGGGGTTCCGAGCCCTGGCCCCTGCCCTGCGGTGGGTGCGGTGGCCGACCAAGTTCAGGCCGGAGATGCCGCCGCGCTACGATGGCACGGTGGACCCAACGGCTTTCCTACTGGCGTATGAGGAAGCCGTCCTCGAGGCCGAGGGTGACGACAAGATCATGGCCAACTGGTTTCCCATGGCCCTCGCCGGCGAGCCGCGCGTCTGGCTACTCAACCTCCCCGGATCCACGGTGGCGTCCTGGGGGGAACTCCGCGGCCTCTTCACTGCTCGCTACACGGCGCCGGCGCACCACGCAGTCGCGGCCCTGCTGGGCGGCTCTCAAGCACCGCCTTCAGATCGCCACGTCAAGCCGTTCCTCCGTCAGATCGGGGCCGCTTCCAAGCGCCCGGGGGCTCCGCCGGGTTGGGCTGCACCTGAAGCCGACCTCACCTTCGG
>JAAAWM010009979.1:0-31896 GCA_036873465.1 Thinopyrum obtusiflorum
CTTAGCCGCACACTGGAGCACGGAGATGATGGCTCAGGCTGGCGCGCGGCGTCGTGGAGCGGCCGACCTGACGATCATTAAACGCGGCGCGATAGCTCGGGAAAGAAGGAGCCAACGGAGGAGACATGACGGCTCGGTCACGGGAGGAACAGGACGATGGCGGCGATCGCCGTGGCGTGTAGAGGACGAATCCGGAGAGGGAGAGGGTTCCAGAGCGAGCGCGACGACGAGACGAACCTCCTGGACATAGCTAGGTGGCGAGGGGGAGAAGGAACGCGACGAGGCCGAGGGGTCTCATCGCCGGAGCATGCTGGATGGTATGCCAGCCACATAGTCACCATGTGGCCATGGCGTTTCCATGCCCAACGTGATGCCAAACCATGTCCAGTGTGTAGTCCTTCCAATGCACAGTCTTAGGGAGGTGATGGATCAATGAAAGGAACTGTGGATAGATGGGAGTGGTCATTTGAAGTTTGCTGCAGCAAACTTGACCACACCACTGCGATGAACAGAGAGAAAAGGGGGGGGGGGGGGGGGGGGGGGGGGGGGGGGGGGGGGGGGGGGGGGGGGGGGGGGGGGGGGGGGGGGGGGGGGGGGGGGGGGGGGGGGGGGGGGGGGGGGGGGGGGGGGGGGGGGGGGGGGGGGGGGGGGGGGGGGGGGGGGGGGGGGGGGGGGGGGGGGGGGGGGGGGGGGGGGGGGGGGGGGGGGGGGGGGGGGGGGGGGGGGGGGGGGGGGGGGGGGGGGGGGGGGGGGGGGGGGGGGGGGGGGGGGGGGGGGGGGGGGGGGGGGGGGGGGGGGGGGGGGGGGGGGGGGGGGGGGGGGGGGGGGGGGGGGGGGGGGGGGGGGGGGGGGGGGGGGGGGGGGGGGGGGGGGGGGGGGGGGGGGGGGGGGGGGGGGGGGGGGGGGGGGGGGGGGGGGGGGGGGGGGGGGGGGGGGGGGGGGGGGGGGGGGGGGGGGGGGGGGGGGGGGGGGGGGGGGGGGGGGGGGGGGGGGGGGGGGGGGGGGGGGGGGGGGGGGGGGGGGGGGGGGGGGGGGGGGGGGGGGGGGGGGGGGGGGGGGGGGGGGGGGGGGGGGGGGGGGGGGGGGGGGGGGGGGGGGGGGGGGGGGGGGGGGGGGGGGGGGGGGGGGGGGGGGGGGGGGGGGGGGGGGGGGGGGGGGGGGGGGGGGGGGGGGGGGGGGGGGGGGGGGGGGGGGGGGGGGGGGGGGGGGGGGGGGGGGGGGGGGGGGGGGGGGGGGGGGGGGGGGGGGGGGGGGGGGGGGGGGGGGGGGGGGGGGGGGGGGGGGGGGGGGGGGGGGGGGGGGGGGGGGGGGGGGGGGGGGGGGGGGGGGGGGGGGGGGGGGGGGGGGGGGGGGGGGGGGGGGGGGGGGGGGGGGGGGGGGGGGGGGGGGGGGGGGGGGGGGGGGGGGGGGGGGGGGGGGGGGGGGGGGGGGGGGGGGGGGGGGGGGGGGGGGGGGGGGGGGGGGGGGGGGGGGGGGGGGGGGGGGGGGGGGGGGGGGGGGGGGGGGGGGGGGGGGGGGGGGGGGGGGGGGGGGGGGGGGGGGGGGGGGGGGGGGGGGGGGGGGGGGGGGGGGGGGGGGGGGGGGGGGGGGGGGGGGGGGGGGGGGGGGGGGGGGGGGGGGGGGGGGGGGGGGGGGGGGGGGGGGGGGGGGGGGGGGGGGGGGGGGGGGGGGGGGGGGGGGGGGGGGGGGGGGGGGGGGGGGGGGGGGGGGGGGGGGGGGGGGGGGGGGGGGGGGGGGGGGGGGGGGGGGGGGGGGGGGGGGGGGGGGGGGGGGGGGGGGGGGGGGGGGGGGGGGGGGGGGGGGGGGGGGGGGGGGGGGGGGGGGGGGGGGGGGGGGGGGGGGGGGGGGGGGGGGGGGGGGGGGGGGGGGGGGGGGGGGGGGGGGGGGGGGGGGGGGGGGGGGGGGGGGGGGGGGGGGGGGGGGGGGGGGGGGGGGGGGGGGGGGGGGGGGGGGGGGGGGGGGGGGGGGGGGGGGGGGGGGGGGGGGGGGGGGGGGGGGGGGGGGGGGGGGGGGGGGGGGGGGGGGGGGGGGGGGGGGGGGGGGGGGGGGGGGGGGGGGGGGGGGGGGGGGGGGGGGGGGGGGGGGGGGGGGGGGGGGGGGGGGGGGGGGGGGGGGGGGGGGGGGGGGGGGGGGGGGGGGGGGGGGGGGGGGGGGGGGGGGGGGGGGGGGGGGGGGGGGGGGGGGGGGGGGGGGGGGGGGGGGGGGGGGGGGGGGGGGGGGGGGGGGGGGGGGGGGGGGGGGGGGGGGGGGGGGGGGGGGGGGGGGGGGGGGGGGGGGGGGGGGGGGGGGGGGGGGGGGGGGGGGGGGGGGGGGGGGGGGGGGGGGGGGGGGGGGGGGGGGGGGGGGGGGGGGGGGGGGGGGGGGGGGGGGGGGGGGGGGGGGGGGGGGGGGGGGGGGGGGGGGGGGGGGGGGGGGGGGGGGGGGGGGGGGGGGGGGGGGGGGGGGGGGGGGGGGGGGGGGGGGGGGGGGGGGGGGGGGGGGGGGGGGGGGGGGGGGGGGGGGGGGGGGGGGGGGGGGGGGGGGGGGGGGGGGGGGGGGGGGGGGGGGGGGGGGGGGGGGGGGGGGGGGGGGGGGGGGGGGGGGGGGGGGGGGGGGGGGGGGGGGGGGGGGGGGGGGGGGGGGGGGGGGGGGGGGGGGGGGGGGGGGGGGGGGGGGGGGGGGGGGGGGGGGGGGGGGGGGGGGGGGGGGGGGGGGGGGGGGGGGGGGGGGGGGGGGGGGGGGGGGGGGGGGGGGGGGGGGGGGGGGGGGGGGGGGGGGGGGGGGGGGGGGGGGGGGGGGGGGGGGGGGGGGGGGGGGGGGGGGGGGGGGGGGGGGGGGGGGGGGGGGGGGGGGGGGGGGGGGGGGGGGGGGGGGGGGGGGGGGGGGGGGGGGGGGGGGGGGGGGGGGGGGGGGGGGGGGGGGGGGGGGGGGGGGGGGGGGGGGGGGGGGGGGGGGGGGGGGGGGGGGGGGGGGGGGGGGGGGGGGGGGGGGGGGGGGGGGGGGGGGGGGGGGGGGGGGGGGGGGGGGGGGGGGGGGGGGGGGGGGGGGGGGGGGGGGGGGGGGGGGGGGGGGGGGGGGGGGGGGGGGGGGGGGGGGGGGGGGGGGGGGGGGGGGGGGGGGGGGGGGGGGGGGGGGGGGGGGGGGGGGGGGGGGGGGGGGGGGGGGGGGGGGGGGGGGGGGGGGGGGGGGGGGGGGGGGGGGGGGGGGGGGGGGGGGGGGGGGGGGGGGGGGGGGGGGGGGGGGGGGGGGGGGGGGGGGGGGGGGGGGGGGGGGGGGGGGGGGGGGGGGGGGGGGGGGGGGGGGGGGGGGGGGGGGGGGGGGGGGGGGGGGGGGGGGGGGGGGGGGGGGGGGGGGGGGGGGGGGGGGGGGGGGGGGGGGGGGGGGGGGGGGGGGGGGGGGGGGGGGGGGGGGGGGGGGGGGGGGGGGGGGGGGGGGGGGGGGGGGGGGGGGGGGGGGGGGGGGGGGGGGGGGGGGGGGGGGGGGGGGGGGGGGGGGGGGGGGGGGGGGGGGGGGGGGGGGGGGGGGGGGGGGGGGGGGGGGGGGGGGGGGGGGGGGGGGGGGGGGGGGGGGGGGGGGGGGGGGGGGGGGGGGGGGGGGGGGGGGGGGGGGGGGGGGGGGGGGGGGGGGGGGGGGGGGGGGGGGGGGGGGGGGGGGGGGGGGGGGGGGGGGGGGGGGGGGGGGGGGGGGGGGGGGGGGGGGGGGGGGGGGGGGGGGGGGGGGGGGGGGGGGGGGGGGGGGGGGGGGGGGGGGGGGGGGGGGGGGGGGGGGGGGGGGGGGGGGGGGGGGGGGGGGGGGGGGGGGGGGGGGGGGGGGGGGGGGGGGGGGGGGGGGGGGGGGGGGGGGGGGGGGGGGGGGGGGGGGGGGGGGGGGGGGGGGGGGGGGGGGGGGGGGGGGGGGGGGGGGGGGGGGGGGGGGGGGGGGGGGGGGGGGGGGGGGGGGGGGGGGGGGGGGGGGGGGGGGGGGGGGGGGGGGGGGGGGGGGGGGGGGGGGGGGGGGGGGGGGGGGGGGGGGGGGGGGGGGGGGGGGGGGGGGGGGGGGGGGGGGGGGGGGGGGGGGGGGGGGGGGGGGGGGGGGGGGGGGGGGGGGGGGGGGGGGGGGGGGGGGGGGGGGGGGGGGGGGGGGGGGGGGGGGGGGGGGGGGGGGGGGGGGGGGGGGGGGGGGGGGGGGGGGGGGGGGGGGGGGGGGGGGGGGGGGGGGGGGGGGGGGGGGGGGGGGGGGGGGGGGGGGGGGGGGGGGGGGGGGGGGGGGGGGGGGGGGGGGGGGGGGGGGGGGGGGGGGGGGGGGGGGGGGGGGGGGGGGGGGGGGGGGGGGGGGGGGGGGGGGGGGGGGGGGGGGGGGGGGGGGGGGGGGGGGGGGGGGGGGGGGGGGGGGGGGGGGGGGGGGGGGGGGGGGGGGGGGGGGGGGGGGGGGGGGGGGGGGGGGGGGGGGGGGGGGGGGGGGGGGGGGGGGGGGGGGGGGGGGGGGGGGGGGGGGGGGGGGGGGGGGGGGGGGGGGGGGGGGGGGGGGGGGGGGGGGGGGGGGGGGGGGGGGGGGGGGGGGGGGGGGGGGGGGGGGGGGGGGGGGGGGGGGGGGGGGGGGGGGGGGGGGGGGGGGGGGGGGGGGGGGGGGGGGGGGGGGGGGGGGGGGGGGGGGGGGGGGGGGGGGGGGGGGGGGGGGGGGGGGGGGGGGGGGGGGGGGGGGGGGGGGGGGGGGGGGGGGGGGGGGGGGGGGGGGGGGGGGGGGGGGGGGGGGGGGGGGGGGGGGGGGGGGGGGGGGGGGGGGGGGGGGGGGGGGGGGGGGGGGGGGGGGGGGGGGGGGGGGGGGGGGGGGGGGGGGGGGGGGGGGGGGGGGGGGGGGGGGGGGGGGGGGGGGGGGGGGGGGGGGGGGGGGGGGGGGGGGGGGGGGGGGGGGGGGGGGGGGGGGGGGGGGGGGGGGGGGGGGGGGGGGGGGGGGGGGGGGGGGGGGGGGGGGGGGGGGGGGGGGGGGGGGGGGGGGGGGGGGGGGGGGGGGGGGGGGGGGGGGGGGGGGGGGGGGGGGGGGGGGGGGGGGGGGGGGGGGGGGGGGGGGGGGGGGGGGGGGGGGGGGGGGGGGGGGGGGGGGGGGGGGGGGGGGGGGGGGGGGGGGGGGGGGGGGGGGGGGGGGGGGGGGGGGGGGGGGGGGGGGGGGGGGGGGGGGGGGGGGGGGGGGGGGGGGGGGGGGGGGGGGGGGGGGGGGGGGGGGGGGGGGGGGGGGGGGGGGGGGGGGGGGGGGGGGGGGGGGGGGGGGGGGGGGGGGGGGGGGGGGGGGGGGGGGGGGGGGGGGGGGGGGGGGGGGGGGGGGGGGGGGGGGGGGGGGGGGGGGGGGGGGGGGGGGGGGGGGGGGGGGGGGGGGGGGGGGGGGGGGGGGGGGGGGGGGGGGGGGGGGGGGGGGGGGGGGGGGGGGGGGGGGGGGGGGGGGGGGGGGGGGGGGGGGGGATCCTTGGGCTGGAATACGGGGCGTTCCGGTTTACTCTGAGCCGGGGTGCCGCAAATGTTGGTATCAGAGCAGGTATGGCTATAGGACACCCTAGACCGCGCGAGCATTAGTAACTGGTAGAATAGAGTCCTAGGCTCTAGACGCGAGCATTAGTAACCGGTAGTATAGGACCCAGTTGGTTTGCTGCACTTGTTTGTTGCATTTGTTTTGTGCATAGCATGCATATAGACTAGATATTTGTCACTAACGATGGATCTGGTGAGTGTAGGTGGCATCGGTTTCGATCCACTGCCTGCACCCTCCAATCTGCATATTTGTTCCTTGGTGTGGTGTCATCTTCGTCTCAGCGGAGTGATGCCAAGGTGCTTGGTGATGTCGATCCCTTGTAGGATTGATGCACCGGTACCGTACCAATATATTCTCATCAGTCACCCTATCGTTTCGGTGATAGACAAGTTCTAACCCGGATCATGCCATTCCACTAGCCGCTTCGGCAACCCTTACTGATCCTTGTTATCAGAAAAGGGCAATGCCTGCAAGCCTCTCTCTCCACCACTATCTCATTCCGCCACCCATTCTTTGGACGTGTACGGTTTTATTCCATACGCTTGATGACGATGTGGTCGTGACTTCGTGTTCCGACCCCCGATCACCAAGTTCGTCCTCGCCACCTGTTCCATCCGTGTTAAGTCTGTATTTGGTGTAGCCTTGTTTACACCAACTTTCTTCCACACAATTGATTCACTTTCGTGCACATCGCCACAGCATGTTAGACCGTAATACCGGAGTTCTTGCGCGATTTGTGTGTTTGAGTAGGAATGCATATTATTGCTGTGAATAGCTGTAGAATGTGATATTGCTGCTTGTGTGTGTGATCTTGCTGCTTTGTGTGCTTTTGTTTAGTCATTTCTTTTGTTGTTTTTGGGCCCTTGGTGTTACCTTATTTTCCCCTTAAGGAAGTTGCTCACCGACCATGAACCTAAAGAATCAGTGAAGAGACAGTCATTTGGAAGCTCAGCTCAGCAATATGGAATTTTCAGCAGACTGTGTTATATCAGGAATATCGGGCCTGAATACAAATGACATCCTGGCTGGATTGGTTATCAGCATCAAGCATACATCAGTGCAACTTTCACAGCAGCAATGATCAAATCAGCAAGAAGGCAAATTGTGGACACGATTCACAGTGCATTCCGTGCCAAAGGTATGGTTACTATACAAGGTTTGAGTCTGCTATGAATATAATTTGAAACCTGCTATATTTCGAAAGCAAGCCAGCATGTGCTATGAACTCAGTGTTCAGCAAGAAGGACAGTCAAACAACGTCCTTCCTACAACAAGTAACTGACAGCAGTAATATCAAGGTGTATATATACATACCTGCACTCAGTCCGCATATGACCTAAAGAAATTTTGACGTAAGCAACCCAGTTCTTCTTCACAAGCTACCTGAGAAGCGTACGATGCAAGGATGCCTGTGTCTTCCTCGATACGACACATGGATATCTTCCGATGCAAGTTTATGACAATGCATTCCCCAGGGTCAGATCCGCAACAGTTGGTCCAAAGGCAAAAACCAGTCAGGACACAAGCTTGCCTCGAGAATCAAGTGGCCAGTTACACATGTTTTCATAGATATGGTGGACATGCTGCCAAAATCATATGGGTTACTCATACAATGATGCCAGCCCGGTAAAGACCTGACTATTGCATGAGCTATGTAAGAAGAAGAAAATGCCAGTTGTACATTTCAGGGTGATGACCAACAATCTATGGAGCAAGCCGACCATCTGATATATGCCCTATAGCATTGCTCTGTGATATTCCGGTAAGTTCAAATTAATATGCTCATACCTGCATGCATAATACTGAGCTGTATGGGACGCAGATGAACCCTTGCCCGTCTTTCTTTTGTGACGGCACCACGCCTGTGTTCTGAGCTGTTTCCAGCCGTCCAGGGTGGATGTCGACTTTTTTATTTCTCTTATCAGCAACTGTCCGTGTTCTGAGTTGCTTTTCGGCCGTCTCGGGCAGTTGTTAAATTTCTCTTCGTAGCAGTGACCCTATGCTCTGAGCTATTTTTCGGCCATCTTAGGGAGCTGCTACTTTCTTTTTATCGACACCGTCTCATGCTCTGAGCTGCTTTTCAGCCGTCTTGAGTCAGGGTTGAGTTATTCCAGTGATGTCCCAGATCTGAGTTGTGAAGACCGTTCTGGTGGCTACTGATTTATTTGCCGGTTTTATTCAAGGGTTCAGACGGTCGTTACCGTACAACTACAACTTGTAAAGTAATATGCCTGCCAGAATATTGTACCTGACAACACCTATGGTCACATGGAGAATCAAGAACACATAAGGCCAAGTTCTTTCAGTGAAGGATCCAGGCAAAGAGGGGGGGGGGGGGGGGGGGGGGGGGGGGGGGGGGGGGGGGGGGGGGGGGGGGGGGGGGGGGGGGGGGGGGGGGGGGGGGGGGGGGGGGGGGGGGGGGGGGGGGGGGGGGGGGGGGGGGGGGGGGGGGGGGGGGGGGGGGGGGGGGGGGGGGGGGGGGGGGGGGGGGGGGGGGGGGGGGGGGGGGGGGGGGGGGGGGGGGGGGGGGGGGGGGGGGGGGGGGGGGGGGGGGGGGGGGGGGGGGGGGGGGGGGGGGGGGGGGGGGGGGGGGGGGGGGGGGGGGGGGGGGGGGGGGGGGGGGGGGGGGGGGGGGGGGGGGGGGGGGGGGGGGGGGGGGGGGGGGGGGGGGGGGGGGGGGGGGGGGGGGGGGGGGGGGGGGGGGGGGGGGGGGGGGGGGGGGGGGGGGGGGGGGGGGGGGGGGGGGGGGGGGGGGGGGGGGGGGGGGGGGGGGGGGGGGGGGGGGGGGGGGGGGGGGGGGGGGGGGGGGGGGGGGGGGGGGGGGGGGGGGGGGGGGGGGGGGGGGGGGGGGGGGGGGGGGGGGGGGGGGGGGGGGGGGGGGGGGGGGGGGGGGGGGGGGGGGGGGGGGGGGGGGGGGGGGGGGGGGGGGGGGGGGGGGGGGGGGGGGGGGGGGGGGGGGGGGGGGGGGGGGGGGGGGGGGGGGGGGGGGGGGGGGGGGGGGGGGGGGGGGGGGGGGGGGGGGGGGGGGGGGGGGGGGGGGGGGGGGGGGGGGGGGGGGGGGGGGGGGGGGGGGGGGGGGGGGGGGGGGGGGGGGGGGGGGGGGGGGGGGGGGGGGGGGGGGGGGGGGGGGGGGGGGGGGGGGGGGGGGGGGGGGGGGGGGGGGGGGGGGGGGGGGGGGGGGGGGGGGGGGGGGGGGGGGGGGGGAAAACAGACCACCCCGAAGCAAGGCAGTCAGTCATATGAAATTCAGTGGAAGCATTATACAAAGATAAAAAAGGGAACCCGAGTTGGAAGCGGTTTCCTCAAGTGGAAATATTCATGTTTGATCCCTGAGCAACCAAATCTCGAGGACGAGATTTCTTTAAGGGGGGTAGGTTTGTAACACCCTGGAATTTGCCCATTTTCTTTTTCTTTGATTTTGGTCCGGATTTGTTTTTCTGTGACTTAGTAGTTTTGCAACCCGAAGGGATCACCCTTCATTTTTCTTTCCGAGTGGCTTGCCAACTACAAAAGCATCCCAAGACCCTGCCATATCCATCTTGGACCAATCCCAATATATTTTTCCTGGGAATATTCCTTTTTCTATTAAAGGAATAACCCTGTTTGCCCTGAGTTGTGAAGCAACTCACATTTCCATCATTCCAAAAATTCCCAAATAATTCTCATAAATCCTTTGGGACATATCTTCCTAAGATATGTCAAAATATTCCTTTCCATGTCCAAAAATAATTCACAAATAATCTTTTTCCTATTCAGCCCTAAATGGCAGTTTGTGAAGGAAGTGCTATTTATATTAGCTTGTTTGGTCCCAAACTTTTTGGGCATTCTTTCCTATCCATATCATTGCCACATACCAAAATTAAACTTTATTTGGATAGTAAATCTCCCTTGGCTAATTTCCAAAGTTTCTGGTCAACTGGAAGCTTTGTGAAGCAAGTATTAGCTAGGAGTATCCAAATGAGTTGAAATTTTGCAATCATCTTCATATGCTCAATTCATGACTCTCCACCAAGTTTCAACCCGATCCAATCTTTTATATGACCATAGCATCAAATCTTAGATTTTGGTCAGATTTTCACATTGTGAAGCAACTATATTTTATATTGCTCCATAATTGCTGAAAATTTACCAGAGTATTCTCCTACCTATATAACACCTCTCCACCAAATTTGGGCTCAATCTATTTAGCCAATTTATCCCAAGAATTCCATCAAGTTTCTGTCCAGAGAAGTGCTGTATGAAGGAAGTACCATTTTGGCTTGGCCAAATGGCATGAAATTTTTATGGCACTCTCATATGACCAAATCATCCTTCCATGTTTATTTTCAGCCCAAGTCATCACTCCTAGTG
The DNA here is from genome assembly GCA_036873465.1 of Thinopyrum obtusiflorum. Taxonomy (NCBI): domain Eukaryota; kingdom Viridiplantae; phylum Streptophyta; class Magnoliopsida; order Poales; family Poaceae; genus Thinopyrum; species Thinopyrum obtusiflorum. The sequence continues at coordinate 9,829 of JAAAWM010009979.1, forward strand.
AGTGCTTCTTCCTGTTTTTGATTCTAGACCAGATTAAGGGGGGGGGGGGGGGGGGGGGGGGGGGGGGGGGGGGGGGGGGGGGGGGGGGGGGGGGGGGGGGGGGGGGGGGGGGGGGGGGGGGGGGGGGGGGGGGGGGGGGGGGGGGGGGGGGGGGGGGGGGGGGGGGGGGGGGGGGGGGGGGGGGGGGGGGGGGGGGGGGGGGGGGGGGGGGGGGGGGGGGGGGGGGGGGGGGGGGGGGGGGGGGGGGGGGGGGGGGGGGGGGGGGGGGGGGGGGGGGGGGGGGGGGGGGGGGGGGGGGGGGGGGGGGGGGGGGGGGGGGGGGGGGGGGGGGGGGGGGGGGGGGGGGGGGGGGGGGGGGGGGGGGGGGGGGGGGGGGGGGGGGGGGGGGGGGGGGGGGGGGGGGGGGGGGGGGGGGGGGGGGGGGGGGGGGGGGGGGGGGGGGGGGGGGGGGGGGGGGGGGGGGGGGGGGGGGGGGGGGGGGGGGGGGGGGGGGGGGGGGGGGGGGGGGGGGGGGGGGGGGGGGGGGGGGGGGGGGGGGGGGGGGGGGGGGGGGGGGGGGGGGGGGGGGGGGGGGGGGGGGGGGGGGGGGGGGGGGGGGGGGGGGGGGGGGGGGGGGGGGGGGGGGGGGGGGGGGGGGGGGGGGGGGGGGGGGGGGGGGGGGGGGGGGGGGGGGGGGGGGGGGGGGGGGGGGGGGGGGGGGGGGGGGGGGGGGGGGGGGGGGGGGGGGGGGGGGGGGGGGGGGGGGGAGCTCACCAGCAGCCTCACCCTCCTCCTCTGACCCACCCCGACCCCTCCAACCGTCTCCAGGAGCTCTCCCTGCCCACCACCATCGCCATGGCCGCCGGTCCCCTCCGGCCAAAATTAGCTCGAGCCGAGCCCCTCCCTTACTTCTACCACCACCAGTAGACCCCAACCACTCCGGTGAACCTCCCCGTAGCCTTGCCCCCTCTTCTTCCCCACCGGAGTACCCTGCCCGTCCCCGTCCGTCTTCGGTCGCCGCCGTGGCTGGTGTTCCGCTCGGGCCAGGTCTCTCCGGCGAGCGTGTACCCACCAGGCGGGTGCGCCGCGTCCCTCTGATCTCTCCCGTAGGTCGGACGCCGCTGGTGGTGGCCGGTGCCACCGGCGAGCCTCGTCGGGGCCGGCCCGATCTTCTGTTCTGCGGGCGGCGTCGAGCTACAGAAGAAGAGGAGCAGGAGGAGAGAGAGAAAGGAGTGGGACCCACCCGTCAGCGACTCTAGCGCCCGGCCCCGCCTCTGCTGAGGTGGATAAGTGAAGACGTATTCCTGTGAATACGTCTTCCACCACCAAAAGCGCCTATCGGATCTTCTTCGGGCGCAAGTACGCTTCCTTTAGTTTGAAAGCGTATTTCTCTCTACTGCGGCCTAGAACGCGCTTTCTCCTTCTGAAAGCGTATTTCCCTAAATACGTTTCTGCCTTATCCTCTCAGGGACCTGTTTGTGGGGAAACATTTGCAGATTGGTCCCTGAACTTCAACCCTTCACAACTTTTTAACCGTAACTCCGATCAAGGTGAATCCAAGGCCCACGTCTTCGTCTCGTCGAGCCCATTCTGATGGAGTCATTTTCATAATGTTTACACACAGTGAAAATGACCCTTTTGCCCTTGTCCGTAAACAGCCCCTTCGAGGGAGAAACTTTTCCGGCGATTCCTTCCGCGACCGTTCCGCACTTCTTCCCGATGGTTCCTTCACCCCCAGGCAAGCCACAACTCTCATCTGCATCATCGCATTACAATGTCATAGTTTAACTATTTATTTTAACCGTAAGTATGAGTTATTTATGAAGTGGATTGGATTATGCAATGCCTGAGTTAATTCTCGGATAGGTGACTACGCTCTTTGCCTGGATCCTTCACTGAAAGAACTTGGCCTTATGTGTTCTTGATTCTCCATGTGACCATAGGTGTTGTCAGGTACAATATTCTGGCAGGCATATTACTTTACAAGTTGTAGTTGTACGGTAACGACCGTCTGAACCCTTGAATAAAACCGGCAAATAAATCAGTAGCCACCAGAACGGTCTTCACAACTCAGATCTGGGACATCACTGGAATAACTCAACCCTGACTCAAGACGGCTGAAAAGCAGCTCAGAGCATGAGACGGTGTCGATAAAAAGAAAGTAGCAGCTCCCTAAGATGGCCGAAAAATAGCTCAGAGCATAGGGTCACTGCTACGAAGAGAAATTTAACAACTGCCCGAGACGGCCGAAAAGCAACTCAGAACACGGACAGTTGCTGATAAGAGAAATAAAAAAGTCGACATCCACCCTGGACGGCTGGAAACAGCTCAGAACACAGGCGTGGTGCCGTCACAAAAGAAAGACGGGCAAGGGTTCATCTGCGTCCCATACAGCTCAGTATTATGCATGCAGGTATGAGCATATTAATTTGAACTTACCGGAATATCACAGAGCAATGCTATAGGGCATATATCAGATGGTCGGCTTGCTCCATAGATTGTTGGTCATCACCCTGAAATGTACAACTGGCATTTTCTTCTTCTTACATAGCTCATGCAATAGTCAGGTCTTTACCGGGCTGGCATCATTGTATGAGTAACCCATATGATTTTGGCAGCATGTCCACCATATCTATGAAAACATGTGTAACTGGCCACTTGATTCTCGAGGCAAGCTTGTGTCCTGACTGGTTTTTGCCTTTGGACCAACTGTTGCGGATCTGACCCTGGGGAATGCATTGTCATAAACTTGCATCGGAAGATATCCATGTGTCGTATCGAGGAAGACACAGGCATCCTTGCATCGTACGCTTCTCAGGTAGCTTGTGAAGAAGAACTGGGTTGCTTACGTCAAAATTTCTTTAGGTCATATGCGGACTGAGTGCAGGTATGTATATATACACCTTGATATTACTGCTGTCAGTTACTTGTTGTAGGAAGGACGTTGTTTGACTGTCCTTCTTGCTGAACACTGAGTTCATAGCACATGCTGGCTTGCTTTCGAAATATAGCAGGTTTCAAATTATATTCATAGCAGACTCAAACCTTGTATAGTAACCATACCTTTGGCACGGAATGCACTGTGAATCGTGTCCACAATTTGCCTTCTTGCTGATTTGATCATTGCTGCTGTGAAAGTTGCACTGATGTATGCTTGATGCTGATAACCAATCCAGCCAGGATGTCATTTGTATTCAGGCCCGATATTCCTGATATAACACAGTCTGCTGAAAATTCCATATTGCTGAGCTGAGCTTCCAAATGACTGTCTCTTCACTGATTCTTTAGGTTCATGGTCGGTGAGCAACTTCCTTAAGGGGAAAATAAGGTAACACCAAGGGCCCAAAAACAACAAAAGAAATGACTAAACAAAAGCACACAAAGCAGCAAGATCACACACACAAGCAGCAATATCACATTCTACAGCTATTCACAGCAATAATATGCATTCCTACTCAAACACACAAATCGCGCAAGAACTCCGGTATTACGGTCTAACATGCTGTGGCGATGTGCACGAAAGTGAATCAATTGTGTGGAAGAAAGTTGGTGTAAACAAGGCTACACCAAATACAGACTTAACACGGATGGAACAGGTGGCGAGGACGAACTTGGTGATCGGGGGTCGGAACACGAAGTCACGACCACATCGTCATCAAGCGTATGGAATAAAACCGTACACGTCCAAAGAATGGGTGGCGGAATGAGATAGTGGTGGAGAGAGAGGCTTGCAGGCATTGCCCTTTTCTGATAACAAGGATCAGTAAGGGTTGCCGAAGCGGCTAGTGGAATGGCATGATCCGGGTTAGAACTTGTCTATCACCGAAACGATAGGGTGACTGATGAGAATATATTGGTACGGTACCGGTGCATCAATCCTACAAGGGATCGACATCACCAAGCACCTTGGCATCACTCCGCTGAGACGAAGATGACACCACACCAAGGAACAAATATGCAGATTGGAGGGTGCAGGCAGTGGATCGAAACCGATGCCACCTACACTCACCAGATCCATCGTTAGTGACAAATATCTAGTCTATATGCATGCTATGCACAAAACAAATGCAACAAACAAGTGCAGCAAACCAACTGGGTCCTATACTACCGGTTACTAATGCTCGCGTCTAGAGCCTAGGACTCTATTCTACCAGTTACTAATGCTCGCGCGGTCTAGGGTGTCCTATAGCCATACCTGCTCTGATACCAACATTTGCGGCACCCCGGCTCAGAGTAAACCGGAACGCCCCGTATTCCAGCCCAAGGATCGGGGGGGGGGGGGGGGGGGGGGGGGGGGGGGGGGGGGGGGGGGGGGGGGGGGGGGGGGGGGGGGGGGGGGGGGGGGGGGGGGGGGGGGGGGGGGGGGGGGGGGGGGGGGGGGGGGGGGGGGGGGGGGGGGGGGGGGGGGGGGGGGGGGGGGGGGGGGGGGGGGGGGGGGGGGGGGGGGGGGGGGGGGGGGGGGGGGGGGGGGGGGGGGGGGGGGGGGGGGGGGGGGGGGGGGGGGGGGGGGGGGGGGGGGGGGGGGGGGGGGGGGGGGGGGGGGGGGGGGGGGGGGGGGGGGGGGGGGGGGGGGGGGGGGGGGGGGGGGGGGGGGGGGGGGGGGGGGGGGGGGGGGGGGGGGGGGGGGGGGGGGGGGGGGGGGGGGGGGGGGGGGGGGGGGGGGGGGGGGGGGGGGGGGGGGGGGGGGGGGGGGGGGGGGGGGGGGGGGGGGGGGGGGGGGGGGGGGGGGGGGGGGGGGGGGGGGGGGGGGGGGGGGGGGGGGGGGGGGGGGGGGGGGGGGGGGGGGGGGGGGGGGGGGGGGGGGGGGGGGGGGGGGGGGGGGGGGGGGGGGGGGGGGGGGGGGGGGGGGGGGGGGGGGGGGGGGGGGGGGGGGGGGGGGGGGGGGGGGGGGGGGGGGGGGGGGGGGGGGGGGGGGGGGGGGGGGGGGGGGGGGGGGGGGGGGGGGGGGGGGGGGGGGGGGGGGGGGGGGGGGGGGGGGGGGGGGGGGGGGGGGGGGGGGGGGGGGGGGGGGGGGGGGGGGGGGGGGGGGGGGGGGGGGGGGGGGGGGGGGGGGGGGGGGGGGGGGGGGGGGGGGGGGGGGGGGGGGGGGGGGGGGGGGGGGGGGGGGGGGGGGGGGGGGGGGGGGGGGGGGGGGGGGGGGGGGGGGGGGGGGGGGGGGGGGGGGGGGGGGGGGGGGGGGGGGGGGGGGGGGGGGGGGGGGGGGGGGGGGGGGGGGGGGGGGGGGGGGGGGGGGGGGGGGGGGGGGGGGGGGGGGGGGGGGGGGGGGGGGGGGGGGGGGGGGGGGGGGGGGGGGGGGGGGGGGGGGGGGGGGGGGGGGGGGGGGGGGGGGGGGGGGGGGGGGGGGGGGGGGGGGGGGGGGGGGGGGGGGGGGGGGGGGGGGGGGGGGGGGGGGGGGGGGGGGGGGGGGGGGGGGGGGGGGGGGGGGGGGGGGGGGGGGGGGGAACAGGTGACTCAAGGTCAACCGACTAAATATCATATCTCCGAATAATATTTCAGTCATAGCTGACCTTCCGATAACCAGTATACTTAAGCCACTGCTACTAATTCATTTGCACGACTACCGGATGAATTCCAGAATAATCATGGACAGTGATCTCAACATCATGGCATCAACGAGAGGGTAAACTACTAGTCATTAATAATCCGGTACTCAACATGATAGTCACCAATCTGAGAATTAACTCAAGCATTGCATAATCCAATTCATTTCACAGATAACTCATATTTGTTGTTAAAATAAATAGTTAAACTATTATATTGCAATGCGATGATGCAGATGAGAGTTGTGGCTTGCCTGAGGATGAAGGAATCATCAGGAAGAAGTGCGGAGAGTCCGCGGAGTTAACTGCCGAAAATAGTTCCTCCCGGAGGGGGCTGTTTACGGACAAAGGCAAAATGGTCATTTTCATAGTGTGAACACATAGTGAAAATGACTCCATCGGAACGGGCTCGACGAGACAAAGACGTAGGCTTTGGAATCACCTCGATCGGAGTTACGGTTAAATAGTTGTAGCCAGACCAAGTCAAGGCCGTCCCATACCGGCAAATGTGGTTGCACGGATAAGTCGGGGGGGGGGGGGGGGGGGGGGGGGGGGGGGGGGGGGGGGGGGGGGGGGGGGGGGGGGGGGGGGGGGGGGGGGGGGGGGGGGGGGGGGGGGGGGGGGGGGGGGGGGGGGGGGGGGGGGGGGGGGGGGGGGGGGGGGGGGGGGGGGGGGGGGGGGGGGGGGGGGGGGGGGGGGGGGGGGGGGGGGGGGGGGGGGGGGGGGGGGGGGGGGGGGGGGGGGGGGGGGGGGGGGGGGGGGGGGGGGGGGGGGGGGGGGGGGGGGGGGGGGGGGGGGGGGGGGGGGGGGGGGGGGGGGGGGGGGGGGGGGGGGGGGGGGGGGGGGGGGGGGGGGGGGGGGGGGGGGGGGGGGGGGGGGGGGGGGGGGGGGGGGGGGGGGGGGGGGGGGGGGGGGGGGGGGGGGGGGGGGGGGGGGGGGGGGGGGGGGGGGGGGGGGGGGGGGGGGGGGGGGGGGGGGGGGGGGGGGGGGGGGGGGGGGGGGGGGGGGGGGGGGGGGGGGGGGGGGGGGGGGGGGGGGGGGGGGGGGGGGGGGGGGGGGGGGGGGGGGGGGGGGGGGGGGGGGGGGGGGGGGGGGGGGGGGGGGGGGGGGGGGGGGGGGGGGGGGGGGGGGGGGGGGGGGGGGGGGGGGGGGGGGGGGGGGGGGGGGGGGGGGGGGGGGGGGGGGGGGGGGGGGGGGGGGGGGGGGGGGGGGGGGGGGGGGGGGGGGGGGGGGGGGGGGGGGGGGGGGGGGGGGGGGGGGGGGGGGGGGGGGGGGGGGGGGGGGGGGGGGGGGGGGGGGGGGGGGGGGGGGGGGGGGGGGGGGGGGGGGGGGGGGGGGGGGGGGGGGGGGGGGGGGGGGGGGGGGGGGGGGGGGGGGGGGGGGGGGGGGGGGGGGGGGGGGGGGGGGGGGGGGGGGGGGGGGGGGGGGGGGGGGGGGGGGGGGGGGGGGGGGGGGGGGGGGGGGGGGGGGGGGGGGGGGGGGGGGGGGGGGGGGGGGGGGGGGGGGGGGGGGGGGGGGGGGGGGGGGGGGGGGGGGGGGGGGGGGGGGGGGGGGGGGGGGGGGGGGGGGGGGGGGGGGGGGGGGGGGGGGGGGGGGGGGGGGGGGGGGGGGGGGGGGGGGGGGGGGGGGGGGGGGGGGGGGGGGGGGGGGGGGGGGGGGGGGGGGGGGGGGGGGGGGGGGGGGGGGGGGGGGGGGGGGGGGGGGGGGGGGGGGGGGGGGGGGGGGGGGGGGGGGGGGGGGGGGGGGGGGGGGGGGGGGGGGGGGGGGGGGGGGGGGGGGGGGGGGGGGGGGGGGGGGGGGGGGGGGGGGGGGGGGGGGGGGGGGGGGGGGGGGGGGGGGGGGGGGGGGGGGGGGGGGGGGGGGGGGGGGGGGGGGGGGGGGGGGGGGGGGGGGGGGGGGGGGGGGGGGGGGGGGGGGGGGGGGGGGGGGGGGGGGGGGGGGGGGGGGGGGGGGGGGGGGGGGGGGGGGGGGGGGGGGGGGGGGGGGGGGGGGGGGGGGGGGGGGGGGGGGGGGGGGGGGGGGGGGGGGGGGGGGGGGGGGGGGGGGGGGGGGGGGGGGGGGGGGGGGGGGGGGGGGGGGGGGGGGGGGGGGGGGGGGGGGGGGGGGGGGGGGGGGGGGGGGGGGGGGGGGGGGGGGGGGGGGGGGGGGGGGGGGGGGGGGGGGGGGGGGGGGGGGGGGGGGGGGGGGGGGGGGGGGGGGGGGGGGGGGGGGGGGGGGGGGGGGGGGGGGGGGGGGGGGGGGGGGGGGGGGGGGGGGGGGGGGGGGGGGGGGGGGGGGGGGGGGGGGGGGGGGGGGGGGGGGGGGGGGGGGGGGGGGGGGGGGGGGGGGGGGGGGGGGGGGGGGGGGGGGGGGGGGGGGGGGGGGGGGGGGGGGGGGGGGGGGGGGGGGGGGGGGGGGGGGGGGGGGGGGGGGGGGGGGGGGGGGGGGGGGGGGGGGGGGGGGGGGGGGGGGGGGGGGGGGGGGGGGGGGGGGGGGGGGGGGGGGGGGGGGGGGGGGGGGGGGGGGGGGGGGGGGGGGGGGGGGGGGGGGGGGGGGGGGGGGGGGGGGGGGGGGGGGGGGGGGGGGGGGGGGGGGGGGGGGGGGGGGGGGGGGGGGGGGGGGGGGGGGGGGGGGGGGGGGGGGGGGGGGGGGGGGGGGGGGGGGGGGGGGGGGGGGGGGGGGGGGGGGGGGGGGGGGGGGGGGGGGGGGGGGGGGGGGGGGGGGGGGGGGGGGGGGGGGGGGGGGGGGGGGGGGGGGGGGGGGGGGGGGGGGGGGGGGGGGGGGGGGGGGGGGGGGGGGGGGGGGGGGGGGGGGGGGGGGGGGGGGGGGGGGGGGGGGGGGGGGGGGGGGGGGGGGGGGGGGGGGGGGGGGGGGGGGGGGGGGGGGGGGGGGGGGGGGGGGGGGGGGGGGGGGGGGGGGGGGGGGGGGGGGGGGGGGGGGGGGGGGGGGGGGGGGGGGGGGGGGGGGGGGGGGGGGGGGGGGGGGGGGGGGGGGGGGGGGGGGGGGGGGGGGGGGGGGGGGGGGGGGGGGGGGGGGGGGGGGGGGGGGGGGGGGGGGGGGGGGGGGGGGGGGGGGGGGGGGGGGGGGGGGGGGGGGGGGGGGGGGGGGGGGGGGGGGGGGGGGGGGGGGGGGGGGGGGGGGGGGGGGGGGGGGGGGGGGGGGGGGGGGGGGGGGGGGGGGGGGGGGGGGGGGGGGGGGGGGGGGGGGGGGGGGGGGGGGGGGGGGGGGGGGGGGGGGGGGGGGGGGGGGGGGGGGGGGGGGGGGGGGGGGGGGGGGGGGGGGGGGGGGGGGGGGGGGGGGGGGGGGGGGGGGGGGGGGGGGGGGGGGGGGGGGGGGGGGGGGGGGGGGGGGGGGGGGGGGGGGGGGGGGGGGGGGGGGGGGGGGGGGGGGGGGGGGGGGGGGGGGGGGGGGGGGGGGGGGGGGGGGGGGGGGGGGGGGGGGGGGGGGGGGGGGGGGGGGGGGGGGGGGGGGGGGGGGGGGGGGGGGGGGGGGGGGGGGGGGGGGGGGGGGGGGGGGGGGGGGGGGGGGGGGGGGGGGGGGGGGGGGGGGGGGGGGGGGGGGGGGGGGGGGGGGGGGGGGGGGGGGGGGGGGGGGGGGGGGGGGGGGGGGGGGGGGGGGGGGGGGGGGGGGGGGGGGGGGGGGGGGGGGGGGGGGGGGGGGGGGGGGGGGGGGGGGGGGGGGGGGGGGGGGGGGGGGGGGGGGGGGGGGGGGGGGGGGGGGGGGGGGGGGGGGGGGGGGGGGGGGGGGGGGGGGGGGGGGGGGGGGGGGGGGGGGGGGGGGGGGGGGGGGGGGGGGGGGGGGGGGGGGGGGGGGGGGGGGGGGGGGGGGGGGGGGGGGGGGGGGGGGGGGGGGGGGGGGGGGGGGGGGGGGGGGGGGGGGGGGGGGGGGGGGGGGGGGGGGGGGGGGGGGGGGGGGGGGGGGGGGGGGGGGGGGGGGGGGGGGGGGGGGGGGGGGGGGGGGGGGGGGGGGGGGGGGGGGGGGGGGGGGGGGGGGGGGGGGGGGGGGGGGGGGGGGGGGGGGGGGGGGGGGGGGGGGGGGGGGGGGGGGGGGGGGGGGGGGGGGGGGGGGGGGGGGGGGGGGGGGGGGGGGGGGGGGGGGGGGGGGGGGGGGGGGGGGGGGGGGGGGGGGGGGGGGGGGGGGGGGGGGGGGGGGGGGGGGGGGGGGGGGGGGGGGGGGGGGGGGGGGGGGGGGGGGGGGGGGGGGGGGGGGGGGGGGGGGGGGGGGGGGGGGGGGGGGGGGGGGGGGGGGGGGGGGGGGGGGGGGGGGGGGGGGGGGGGGGGGGGGGGGGGGGGGGGGGGGGGGGGGGGGGGGGGGGGGGGGGGGGGGGGGGGGGGGGGGGGGGGGGGGGGGGGGGGGGGGGGGGGGGGGGGGGGGGGGGGGGGGGGGGGGGGGGGGGGGGGGGGGGGGGGGGGGGGGGGGGGGGGGGGGGGGGGGGGGGGGGGGGGGGGGGGGGGGGGGGGGGGGGGGGGGGGGGGGGGGGGGGGGGGGGGGGGGGGGGGGGGGGGGGGGGGGGGGGGGGGGGGGGGGGGGGGGGGGGGGGGGGGGGGGGGGGGGGGGGGGGGGGGGGGGGGGGGGGGGGGGGGGGGGGGGGGGGGGGGGGGGGGGGGGGGGGGGGGGGGGGGGGGGGGGGGGGGGGGGGGGGGGGGGGGGGGGGGGGGGGGGGGGGGGGGGGGGGGGGGGGGGGGGGGGGGGGGGGGGGGGGGGGGGGGGGGGGGGGGGGGGGGGGGGGGGGGGGGGGGGGGGGGGGGGGGGGGGGGGGGGGGGGGGGGGGGGGGGGGGGGGGGGGGGGGGGGGGGGGGGGGGGGGGGGGGGGGGGGGGGGGGGGGGGGGGGGGGGGGGGGGGGGGGGGGGGGGGGGGGGGGGGGGGGGGGGGGGGGGGGGGGGGGGGGGGGGGGGGGGGGGGGGGGGGGGGGGGGGGGGGGGGGGGGGGGGGGGGGGGGGGGGGGGGGGGGGGGGGGGGGGGGGGGGGGGGGGGGGGGGGGGGGGGGGGGGGGGGGGGGGGGGGGGGGGGGGGGGGGGGGGGGGGGGGGGGGGGGGGGGGGGGGGGGGGGGGGGGGGGGGGGGGGGGGGGGGGGGGGGGGGGGGGGGGGGGGGGGGGGGGGGGGGGGGGGGGGGGGGGGGGGGGGGGGGGGGGGGGGGGGGGGGGGGGGGGGGGGGGGGGGGGGGGGGGGGGGGGGGGGGGGGGGGGGGGGGGGGGGGGGGGGGGGGGGGGGGGGGGGGGGGGGGGGGGGGGGGGGGGGGGGGGGGGGGGGGGGGGGGGGGGGGGGGGGGGGGGGGGGGGGGGGGGGGGGGGGGGGGGGGGGGGGGGGGGGGGGGGGGGGGGGGGGGGGGGGGGGGGGGGGGGGGGGGGGGGGGGGGGGGGGGGGGGGGGGGGGGGGGGGGGGGGGGGGGGGGGGGGGGGGGGGGGGGGGGGGGGGGGGGGGGGGGGGGGGGGGGGGGGGGGGGGGGGGGGGGGGGGGGGGGGGGGGGGGGGGGGGGGGGGGGGGGGGGGGGGGGGGGGGGGGGGGGGGGGGGGGGGGGGGGGGGGGGGGGGGGGGGGGGGGGGGGGGGGGGGGGGGGGGGGGGGGGGGGGGGGGGGGGGGGGGGGGGGGGGGGGGGGGGGGGGGGGGGGGGGGGGGGGGGGGGGGGGGGGGGGGGGGGGGGGGGGGGGGGGGGGGGGGGGGGGGGGGGGGGGGGGGGGGGGGGGGGGGGGGGGGGGGGGGGGGGGGGGGGGGGGGGGGGGGGGGGGGGGGGGGGGGGGGGGGGGGGGGGGGGGGGGGGGGGGGGGGGGGGGGGGGGGGGGGGGGGGGGGGGGGGGGGGGGGGGGGGGGGGGGGGGGGGGGGGGGGGGGGGGGGGGGGGGGGGGGGGGGGGGGGGGGGGGGGGGGGGGGGGGGGGGGGGGGGGGGGGGGGGGGGGGGGGGGGGGGGGGGGGGGGGGGGGGGGGGGGGGGGGGGGGGGGGGGGGGGGGGGGGGGGGGGGGGGGGGGGGGGGGGGGGGGGGGGGGGGGGGGGGGGGGGGGGGGGGGGCCACGGTATTGGACAGTCCGACCAGACCTCACTAGGTGGTCAACCATAGTAGTAGTGTTAATGATGGAAGAACTCATCGTAAGATCAGAAGTACTCGGTGGATCTTGAGTATTCTGAGGGTTGTGAGACAACCCAGAAGAGAGTAAATTCGTCAGACTTGTGGTACAGAGGGTACCAGGTTTATAATATGTTAGCCATGGGATGGCTATGAGTTGAGTGGTCGGATGACCACATGATTGGACTTGGCACAGGTTCAGGTTGGATCCTGAGGTTATTCGGAGTATGGATTAAACTACTTAATATGCTTTACCTTACTGCATTTACTTCAGTAGTTATCTTGCTAGATAACCGGGCTTATTAATATTGATTGCTATGATGTTGTCTTGCTTTAATGCTGATGTTTGCTGTGAGCTTGCGAGTACATTCAAAGTACTCACCTGGCGTATCATGCCAGTTTGCAGGTCATGCCGTGATTGCTTGCTTGTCGAGGATCCTGAGTTTGCGACCTAGGAGACGCGTTCTAGCCAGAGTCCCTGCGGAGTGGAGTCCATCCCGTCGTCGCTGTTCCGCCGCCGAGAAAGTTAGTCCGCTGTTAGCATAGAGCTACCCCGGGCAGGCGTAGTGTTGCCGTGCCGATGTAATCCTTGTACCGTTGTAACCATATCTATTGCAATAAAGAGCTGATTTGTTCTATGCCAACAGTGCCGTATTCCAGAAGACTTGGTCTTGGGCTGGAATACAGGGCGTTCCGGTTTACTCTGAGCCGGGGTGCCACAGGAACAACGTATGTTGTTATGCGGTTTGACCAATAAAGATCTTCGTAGAATATGTGGGAGCCAATATGAGCATCCAGGTTCCGCTATTGGTTATTGACCGGAGACGTGTCTCGGTCATGTCTACATAGTTCTCGAACCCGTAGGGTCCGCACGCTTAAAGTTCAGTGACGATTTGTATTATGAGTTTATGTGTTTTGATTTACCGAAGGTAGTTCGGAGTCCCGGATGAGATCGGGGACATGACGAGGAGTCTCTAAATGGTCGAGACATAAAGATCGATATATTGGACGACTATATTCGGACATCGGAAAGGTTCCGAGTGATTCAGGTATTTTTCGGAGTACCGGAGAGTTACGGGAATTCGCCGGGGAGTACATGGGGGGGGGGGGGGGGGGGGGGGGGGGGGGGGGGGGGGGGGGGGGGGGGGGGGGGGGGGGGGGGGGGGGGGGGGGGGGGGGGGGGGGGGGGGGGGGGGGGGGGGGGGGGGGGGGGGGGGGGGGGGGGGGGGGGGGGGGGGGGGGGGGGGGGGGGGGGGGGGGGGGGGGGGGGGGGGGGGGGGGGGGGGGGGGGGGGGGGGGGGGGGGGGGGGGGGGGGGGGGGGGGGGGGGGGGGGGGGGGGGGGGGGGGGGGGGGGGGGGGGGGGGGGGGGGGGGGGGGGGGGGGGGGGGGGGGGGGGGGGGGGGGGGGGGGGGGGGGGGGGGGGGGGGGGGGGGGGGGGGGGGGGGGGGGGGGGGGGGGGGGGGGGGGGGGGGGGGGGGGGGGGGGGGGGGGGGGGGGGGGGGGGGGGGGGGGGGGGGGGGGGGGGGGGGGGGGGGGGGGGGGGGGGGGGGGGGGGGGGGGGGGGGGGGGGGGGGGGGGGGGGGGGGGGGGGGGGGGGGGGGGGGGGGGGGGGGGGGGGGGGGGGGGGGGGGGGGGGGGGGGGGGGGGGGGGGGGGGGGGGGGGGGGGGGGGGGGGGGGGGGGGGGGGGGGGGGGGGGGGGGGGGGGGGGGGGGGGGGGGGGGGGGGGGGGGGGGGGGGGGGGGGGGGGGGGGGGGGGGGGGGGGGGGGGGGGGGGGGGGGGGGGGGGGGGGGGGGGGGGGGGGGGGGGGGGGGGGGGGGGGGGGGGGGGGGGGGGGGGGGGGGGGGGGGGGGGGGGGGGGGGGGGGGGGGGGGGGGGGGGGGGGGGGGGGGGGGGGGGGGGGGGGGGGGGGGGGGGGGGGGGGGGGGGGGGGGGGGGGGGGGGGGGGGGGGGGGGGGGGGGGGGGGGGGGGGGGGGGGGGGGGGGGGGGGGGGGGGGGGGGGGGGGGGGGGGGGGGGGGGGGGGGGGGGGGGGGGGGGGGGGGGGGGGGGGGGGGGGGGGGGGGGGGGGGGGGGGGGGGGGGGGGGGGGGGGGGGGGGGGGGGGGGGGGGGGGGGGGGGGGGGGGGGGGGGTAGGTTTCCACCTAAAGGAGAAGGGGGAAGGAAGCGAGAGGAGAGGGGGGGGGCGCCCCCAACTCCTTGTCCAATTCGGACTGGGCTTGGGGGGGCGCGCGCCACCTCCTGGCTGCTGCCTCCTATTTCCCGTATGGCCCAATAAGGCCCATTACTTCTCCCGGTGAATTCCCGTAACTCCCCGGTACTCCGAAAAATACCCGAATCACTCGGAACCTTTCCGATGTCCGAATATAGCCTTCCAACCGAACGTACGGCACCTTCGTGTTCAGCACACGTTCAGCTCGATGATGTCCCACGAACTCTTGATCCAGTTGAGGTCGAGGGAGAGTTCCGTCAGCACGACGGCGTGGCAACGGTGATGATGAAGTTACCGACGCAGGGCTTCGCCTAAGCACTACGACGATATGACCGAGGTGTGTAACTGTGGAGGGGGGCACCGCACACGGCTAAAACCATCAACTTGTGTGTCTATGGGGTGCCCCCCTCCCCCGTATATAAAGGAGAGAGGAAGGAGGCCGGCCGGCCCTGTAGGGCGCGCCACGAGGAGGGGAATCCTACTAGGACTCCAAGTCCTAGTAGGTTTCCACCTAAAGGAGAAGGGGGAAGGAAGCGAGAGGAGAGGGGGGGGGGCGCCCCCAACTCCTTGTCCAATTCGGACTGGGCTTGGGGGGGCGCGCGCCACCTCCTGGCTGCTGCCTCCTATTTCCCGTATGGCCCAATAAGGCCCATTACTTCTCCCGGTGAATTCCCGTAACTCCCCGGTACTCCGAAAAATACCCGAATCACTCGGAACCTTTCCGATGTCCGAATATAGCCTTCCAATATATGAATCTTTACCTCTCAACCATTTCGAGACTCCTCGTCATGTCCGTGATCTCATCCGGGACTCCAAACTATCTTAGGTCATCAAATCACATAACTCATAATACAAATCGTCATCGAACGTTAAGCGTGCGGACCCAGCGGGTTCGAGAACTATGTAGACATGACCGAGACACATCTCCGGTCAATAAACAATAGCGGAACCTGGATGCTCATATTGGCTCCTACATATTCTACGAAGATCTTTATCGGTCAAACCGCATAACAACATACGTTGTTCCCTTTGTCATCGGTATGTTACTTGCCCGAGATTCCATCGTCGGTATCATCATACCTAGTTCAACCTCGTTACCGGCAAGTCTCTTTACTCGTTCCGTAATGCATCATCCCGCAACTAACTCATTAGTCACATTGCTTGCAAGGCTTATAGTGATGTGCATTACCGAGAGGGCCTAGAGATACCTCTCCGATACACGGAGTGACAAATCCTAATCTCGATCTATGCCAACTCAACAAACACCATCGGAGAGACCTGTAGAGCATCTTTATAATCACCCAGTTACGTTGTGACGTTTGATAGCACACTAAGTGTTCCTCCGGTATTCGGGAGTTGCATAATCTCATAGTCATAGGAACATGTATAAGTCATGAAGAAAGCAATAGCAGCAAACTAAACGATCATAGTGCTAAGCTAACGGATGGGTCATGTCAATCACATCATTCTCTAATGATGTAATCCCGTTCATCAAATGACAACTCATGTATATGGCTAGGAAACTTAACCATCTTTGATTAACGAGCTAGTCAAGTAGAGGCATACTAGTGACACTCTGTTTGTCTATGTATTCGTACATGTATCAAGTTTCCGGTTAATACAATTCTAGCATGAATAATAAACATTTATCATGATATAAGGAAATAAAATAGTAACTTTATTATTGCCTCTAGGGCATATTTCCTTCATTTGACTCATATGATATTACAATGTTATTATTATCGTACTGTTATGTTTAAACTCTAAGGAAATAATTTAAAAGACAAATCGACAGATAATAATAGGAATGTTTTTATCGGTGATATGAAAATGTTATTAAAATCGATTAATAATAATAAAAAATTGATTGTATTAAATTTCGATGATATTAAAAAAACTGATTATTGCAAAGGAAAATACGAATATTAAATAGTTGTTGCCATTATTATGATATTTAAAGTTTTAAAGGACCTTTAATAAAATTTCGATCATATTATTATGTTAGGTACTAATGAAAATTTGTTAGTGCACTATGGGGACGTCGTACGCGACGGTCCTTCCGGGGTCGATGTGTCCATGTGCGGGTCGACGACAGTGGTAGTGAGAGACATGGTCCAAGTAGGTTATGCGGCAGTTAGAAGATGCATTCGAGCGGCATTTGGCCGTGAGTTGCGTGAAAAGCAAATGACCATGGAGGCCTTTGTCGTTGAGCAGTGTCGTTGGGTGTTGCGGCCGGTCGAAGGTGAGAAGTCATGGGCGTCGTACATGAGGTTTGCAAGCAATCCATCTTGCTCCATGTTTGGACAACCAATGGTGTATGTGGAGTTCATTGCAGTCGCTGATGTAGCCGGATGCAGTAGCGGCGGTCGTGAGGTCGATTTGGCCATCACTACAGCCCCTATAGATGGCCCATCGGAACCGACAGGCGGACAGCAAGTGTATGACACGGGATATTGGTCTGCGGTCATTGACATCAGCGAACACGTGGAGGGATTGCCGGAGGCGCTAGATGATGACGGTGACGGTCATTCTTCTGCCTCTTCGGAATCAGACGAAGAAGAAGTTGTTCCTCCTCAGAGGGCGGTTGCGGCACCAATGGACCCTGAGTTCTTACAGGTTATGAGCATGACCAATGAATTTCACTCAGTTTCTGGCCTTGAAGCGGGAAGTCTGGATGTTGGGCAGATTTTCCCAGACAAGAAATCTGCTTACCAGGCAATGAATGACTATGCAATCACCATCCACCGGCAGCATAGAGTGAAGCAGTCTGATAAAAAAGAGCTGAAGGTCATCTGCATCCATTCCGCGGAGGGTTGCCGCGGAAGAGTTCTAGCTCGCCTGAAGCCTGGGGTATGTCAGCCATGGCATATCACAAGAATAGTGGAACATAGCTGTGAGCAAACCGGGACTCTTTCAGCTCACTGCAATGTGACTGCAGAATATGTGTCATAGAGGATGGAAACGGTTGTGCGGGAAAGTCTCAACATTAGTGTTAGGGCTCTTCAGAAAACTGCAGAAGATCAGATTGGCTTCCCTGTCAGCTACAACAAGGCTAGGCGTGCGAAGGAAAAGATTTTCCAGAGGTTGTATGGAACCTATGAGGAGGCCTATGATTATGCCCCCAGAATGCTTCATCAGATAGCAACTGCTAACAGGGGGACTCAAGTTTGGCGGAAAGACCGGAAAAACCCAATGAAGCCGGACGAGCTAATCCTCGATCGCTTATTCTGGGCATTCGCCCAGACTATACAAGCTTTCATGCACTGTCGCCCAGTATTATCCATTGATGGTACCTTTCTCACTGGAAAGTATAAGGGCACACTGTTGGTGGCGATTGCAGCAGATGCAAATAATCAGCTTCTTCCTATTGCATATGCACTAGTGGAGAGCGAGAATAAAGATAGCTAGCTATGGTTCCTGATCTGCCTGAAGATGGGGGTCGTGAAAGATCGCAAAGGCGTTTGCATCATCTCTGATCGCAACACTGGGCTATTAAGCGCACTGGAGATCATGAAGCAGTCAGAACAACCAAAGTGGAATTGGCCCGATCTAGAGACTAGGTGGTGCATGAGACATTTGGCAGCAAATTTTTACTCCAAATTCAAAAACAAGGACTGGTTCAAGCTATTCAAGAGGATGTGCATGCAGAAAACAACTGCCAAAATGAATAAGATCTGGGCAGGTATCAATGGTGAGATCGAGCGAGCAGCCTTGCCGCAGAGAGAAGACCGGAGGGGTCATCGGACGGCAATAAATTTGAGCCAGTGGATCTGCGAGAGTTGCCCTGATTTGTCCAAGTGGGCGCAGGCTCACGACACCGGGGCTCGGTACGGTATAATGACCAGCAACATGTCGGAGGTGTACAATGGTGTTCTTAAAGGGGTGCGAGCACTGCCTATCACAGCCCTAATTGATGAAACTTGGAACCGGACTCTGTCATACTTTGCAGATAGAGTCACTGTCGCCAAGGCACTTGTAGCTTTAAACAAGCCATGGTCGAGAAGATGCAAAGACATTTGGACGAAAAAGATGAGAAGTCTCAACGCCATGGTAGTAGGAAAGTGGACGCACTTAGGAATAAGTGGGAAGTCAACATGCGATCCAAGTTTGTCAGGGGTCATCACAGAGGAGCAAGAAAGCAAGCTGTCACCCTCGGCACAACTGTGACGACCCCGGCTTAATCGTGCACTAATCATACACGCAAATGCACACGAGGGGGGGGGGGGGGGGGGACATGGTGTTGGAGTAATGTTTGCGCAGGTTGCTCTCTAGTTTCTCGCTCATGCTTTGCCTCCTCTTCTCGCTCTCTTTTGCGAATAAGTTAGCCACCATATATGCTAGTCGCTTGCTGCAGCTCCACTTATATTTTACCTTGCCATACCTATAAGCTTGAATAGTCTTGATCACGAGGGTGCGAGATTGCTGAGTCCCTGTGGCTCACAGATTACTATTACACCAGATGCAGGGCCTAATGATTCCGCTCCAGGAGACGCATGTGAGCTCAAGTGGGAGTTCGACGAAGACTCTCAACGATACTACGTTTCCTTTCTCGATGATCAGTAGTGGTGCCCAGTTGGGGGTGATTGGGACCGTTGTCGCATGTTGGGTTCTCTTTCATTTTGGATATCGTTTTCAAGAGATTTCATCTCATCTTTCCAGGGGAGCACTTGATTTTCCAAGTTGAGGCCAGGTTCATACATTTTCCTGTCATATCTTGCATTTTGCATCCCGCATCGCATCCCACATAGCATATCATCATTTCATCTTGTTGCTTGTTCTTGCACGTGGTTGATTGTATCCTTGTTGCTTGTTTGTCTTGTTTGGGTAGAGCCGGGAGATGAGTTCGCTAACAAGGAGCCCGTTGAGTTTGCTTTTGAGGATCCAGTCAACTCTAACAACTGTGCAGGCAAGATGATCATACCCTCGAAATCACTACTATCTTTGCTATGCTAGTTTGCTCGCTCTTTTGCTATGCCATTGCTACGATGCCTACCACTTGCTTGAAAGCCTCCTAAATTGCCATGTCAAACCTCTAACCCACCATTGTCCTAGCAAACCGTTGTTTGGCTATGTTACCACGTTGCTCAGCCCCTCTTATAGCGTTGCTAGTTGCAGGTGAAGATTGGAGGCCGTTCCTTGTTGGGACATCTTTTATTTACTTGTTGGGATATCATTATATTGCCATGTTATCTTAATGCATCTATATACTTGGTAAAGGGTGGAAGGCTCGGCCTCTCGCCTAGTGTTTTGTTCCACTCTTGCCGCCCTAGTTTCCGTCATATCGGTGTTATGTTCCTGAATTTTTGCGTTCCTTACGCGGTTGGGTTATAATGGGAACCCCTTGATAGTTCGCCTTGATTAAAGCTTTTCCAGCAATGCCCAACCTTGGTTTTACCATTTGCCACCTTGCCTTTTCTTTCTGTTGGGTTCTGCAAACTCAAGAGTCATCTTATTTTAACCCCCCCGGGCCAGTGCTCCTCTGAGTGTTGGTCCACCTGTCAACTGCCGGTGGCCACCAGGGGCAACTCTGGGCTGGCCTACCCGTACCTAAGACAATCTAAGTGTGCCCTGAGAAAGAGATATGTGCATCTCCTATCGGGATTTGTCGGCACATTCGGGCGATGTTGCTGGTCTTGTTTTAACCTGCCGAAGTGTCTTGAGTTACCGAGATACCGAGTCTGATCAGAACGTCTTGGGAGGAGGTCTATTCCTTCGTTGACCGTGAGAGCTTGTCATGGGCTAAGTTGGGACTCCCCTGCAGGGATTGAACTTTCGAAAGCCGTGCCCGCGGTTATGGGCAGATGGGAATTTGTTAATGTTCGGTTGTAGATAACTTGAATCTTAATTAATTAAAATGTATCAACTGAGTGTGTTACCGTGATGGCCTCTTCTCGGCGGAGTCCGGGAAGTGGGGGGGGGGGGGGGGGGGGGGGGGGGGGGGGGGGGGGGGGGGGGGGGGGGGGGGGGGGGGGGGGGGGGGGGGGGGGGGGGGGGGGGGGGGGGGGGGGGGGGGGGGGGGGGGGGGGGGGGGGGGGGGGGGGGGGGGGGGGGGGGGGGGGGGGGGGGGGGGGGGGGGGGGGGGGGGGGGGGGGGGGGGGGGGGGGGGGGGGGGGGGGGGGGGGGGGGGGGGGGGGGGGGGGGGGGGGGGGGGGGGGGGGGGGGGGGGGGGGGGGGGGGGGGGGGGGGGGGGGGGGGGGGGGGGGGGGGGGGGGGGGGGGGGGGGGGGGGGGGGGGGGGGGGGGGGGGGGGGGGGGGGGGGGGGGGGGGGGGGGGGGGGGGGGGGGGGGGGGGGGGGGGGGGGGGGGGGGGGGGGGGGGGGGGGGGGGGGGGGGGGGGGGGGGGGGGGGGGGGGGGGGGGGGGGGGGGGGGGGGGGGGGGGGGGGGGGGGGGGGGGGGGGGGGGGGGGGGGGGGGGGGGGGGGGGGGGGGGGGGGGGGGGGGGGGGGGGGGGGGGGGGGGGGGGGGGGGGGGGGGGGGGGGGGGGGGGGGGGGGGGGGGGGGGGGGGGGGGGGGGGGGGGGGGGGGGGGGGGGGGGGGGGGGGGGGGGGGGGGGGGGGGGGGGGGGGGGGGGGGGGGGGGGGGGGGGGGGGGGGGGGGGGGGGGGGGGGGGGGGGGGGGGGGGGGGGGGGGGGGGGGGGGGGGGGGGGGGGGGGGGGGGGGGGGGGGGGGTCATTTAGGATTATATATATATCAGAGAGTAGGATTCTTTTTACCCCTCAGTCCCTTCGTCGCTCTGGTGAGGCATCCTGATGTAGAGTTTTGACTCTTCTCTTCTCAAATTTCGCTAAAAAAAATTAGGATCACGCGGGTATCTTGGAATCGTTCCGATGGTTTTGTGACGAGAACATTGTTCTTGGTGCCTCCTGACATTTAGGGGTTGTGGCAGTGTCCCGGGGAGTTGAGCTCCGAGGTGTTGTCGTCACAATTTTATCATTGCAATTCTGGAATACCTGAGTTTCGCCGACATTGAAAATCTCTTTTATGCAGTTGTTGGTGAGATAACCTCGACACCACCGAGTACTGGGGAGGGAGTTCGGGAGTATCGCCATAACTCGTATAACGGATGCTTTTCGAAGGTTGAGGTAAATGATTTCCGAAGGTTTCTTGGTTATGTGTTGAAGGATGGATACAGCTGGATGTAGGATTTGCTAGATTTGGGTGAGATACCGGAAAGGTTCGGGAGTTTCATAAGTGGGAATTATTGTAGCTCTAGTATTTCTTCCGCGGATATTTGGTTTGTGATTGGGTAATCCTCACCAAGTATTTGTTCATGTCCGTACCTTGTTGTTTTATTTCTTCTACCTCTACCTATGTGGATTATCAATTTATGGAAGTGTGACCATTTCTATTGGAATGCATTCGTTCATTTTGTTCGGATGTTAAGACTATATGTTGCAATTTCAATCCGTTTGATTCAGCTTGAATATATGTCTGTCAAGATGCTAATGGATGTCACCCTCTCCAGGATGGCTCCTCCAACGCGTACGACTCCGAATCCGGATCCGCCACCACCACCTCCACCTCCGGAGGCATGGCAAGCTGTGATGGCCGCTACCAATGCAAACACGCAGCTGGTCATGCAACTCTTGCAAGAGCGCAACCAAGGCCATGGCAACAATCAGAATCAGTTTGCTACACTCAACCAGTTCCTCGCAAACCATCCAAAAATCTTCAGTAACTGTGTCGAGGCAACAGACGCTGATGATTGGCTCGTGGATATCTGTAAGCATTTCGAGTGCAGCAACGTCAGGCCTGAGGACTTTGTCAAGTTTGCCTCGTTCCAACTCAAAGACCAAGCTGCAGAATGGTTTCAGCAATACAAAGATTCCAGAGGAGGCCGTGTGATTACCTGGGATGAATTCCGTCAAGACTTCAAAGCTCACCACATTCCTCAGAGTGTTTTTGAGAGCAAGCGTGAGGAATTCCGCAACCTGAAGCAAGGCAGCTTGTTTGTTTACTAGTATAACATCATGTTCCAGAAAGTCACTTGTTTCGCCAAGCAGGACGTCCCCGACGAGAAGAGCATGATTTATCAGTTCAGAGGTGGCCTCAGAGAAGATCTTCAACTTGCTCTCATGCTTTTTGAGCCTTAGAAGTACGATGAGTTCTACAACATGGCACAGAAACAAGAGACTGCTCAACTCAAGTGCGATGCTTCCAAGAAGCGAGTCAGAGATGCAACTCCTTCCTCAACTCAAGTGGCAACTAAGCAGCAAAAGTATTGGTTGCCTCCTCCTCCTCCTCCGTGATGTCTACTACACAACCTTCTTCTTGTAGACGTTGTTGGGCCTCCAAGTGC
>JAAAWM010009980.1:0-25000 GCA_036873465.1 Thinopyrum obtusiflorum
ACGCGCAAGGAGATGGAGGTCGTGGAGGCGATGAAGAAGCAGTTACGACTCCGTGGCGAATTAGATCATTTGGGGTGATAATCTTCCTTCTTCTTTTGCTCCTGTGTTTCATCTTTTGCTTCGGGTGTTTCGCCGCACGTGTCACATTCTCTGCGAGGCATGAATAGAACAATGTTTTTTTAGGGAATGAATAGAACAATGTTAACAATGAGATGACTAGCAAATTAGATCATTTTTTATCGCCATATGGCACTGGGCTGCCGTGTTTCGTGCTCCTCCGTCGCAGTACTACTCCAGTGGAAAACTTGAGTATACCGCACGGTTCTTTGCTCCTCCTCGATCAGGTCATCGGCGCATTTATACGAGCAGTCAAATCACAAGGCCCCGCCTTCCAGCAGTAATGAGCCGTCAAATCACAAAGGCCCTCGCCTCTCGTGAAACCGACCTACTCGTAACAAGGGAGCGGCAACCAAGGTTGCGGAAAAAAAAGAGGGCTCGCCGCCACGCAGAGACCTCGAAAGATCTCTCACGGGCAGGCGATGGCTCCCAGGAGCGCCCTAGCCGCGGAGGCGAACATGCCGAGCCGGCGGAGCTGGAGTCGTTATCCCTCGATGGCATGCCCGATCAGCTCAATAAGCAGAAGGAGTTCATCCAAGGCTTGATGGAGTTGCTGAAGGAGAGCCTCGACGACATGCCTGCTGAGCTCAATCAGCAGGGGGAGTTGACCGCCGGCTTGGTGATGCTGCTGAAGAAGAGCATTGCCTCGGAGAAGAAGGCGACCGGCAAAATCCTGCGACTTCAGGAGGACAAGGCGAAGCTCTGCCACGAGATCGACCTGGGGGGGGGGGGGGGGGGGGGGGGGGGGGGGGGGGGGGGGGGGGGGGGGGGGGGGGGGGGGGGGGGGGGGGGGGGGGGGGGGGGGGGGGGGGGGGGGGGGGGGGGGGGGGGGGGGGGGGGGGGGGGGGGGGGGGGGGGGGGGGGGGGGGGGGGGGGGGGGGGGGGGGGGGGGGGGGGGGGGGGGGGGGGGGGGGGGGGGGGGGGGGGGGGGGGGGGGGGGGGGGGGGGGGGGGGGGGGGGGGGGGGGGGGGGGGGGGGGGGGGGGGGGGGGGGGGGGGGGGGGGGGGGGGGGGGGGGGGGGGGGGGGGGGGGGGGGGGGGGGGGGGGGGGGGGGGGGGGGGGGGGGGGGGGGGGGGGGGGGGGGGGGGGGGGGGGGGGGGGGGGGGGGGGGGGGGGGGGGGGGGGGGGGGGGGGGGGGGGGGGGGGGGGGGGGGGGGGGGGGGGGGGGGGGGGGGGGGGGGGGGGGGGGGGGGGGGGGGGGGGGGGGGGGGGGGGGGGGGGGGGGGGGGGGGGGGGGGGGGGGGGGGGGGGGGGGGGGGGGGGGGGGGGGGGGGGGGGGGGGGGGGGGGGGGGGGGGGGGGGGGGGGGGGGGGGGGGGGGGGGGGGGGGGGGGGGGGGGGGGGGGGGGGGGGGGGGGGGGGGGGGGGGGGGGGGGGGGGGGGGGGGGGGGGGGGGGGGGGGGGGGGGGGGGGGGGGGGGGGGGGGGGGGGGGGGGGGGGGGGGGGGGGGGGGGGGGGGGGGGGGGGGGGGGGGGGGGGGGGGGGGGGGGGGGGGGGGGGGGGGGGGGGGGGGGGGGGGGGGGGGGGGGGGGGGGGGGGGGGGGGGGGGGGGGGGGGGGGGGGGGGGGGGGGGGGGGGGGGGGGGGGGGGGGGGGGGGGGGGGGGGGGGGGGGGGGGGGGGGGGGGGGGGGGGGGGGGGGGGGGGGGGGGGGGGGGGGGGGGGGGGGGGGGGGGGGGGGGGGGGGGGGGGGGGGGGGGGGGGGGGGGGGGGGGGGGGGGGGGGGGGGGGGGGGGGGGGGGGGGGGGGGGGGGGGGGGGGGGGGGGGGGGGGGGGGGGGGGGGGGGGGGGGGGGGGGGGGGGGGGGGGGGGGGGGGGGGGGGGGGGGGGGGGGGGGGGGGGGGGGGGGGGGGGGGGGGGGGGGGGGGGGGGGGGGGGGGGGGGGGGGGGGGGGGGGGGGGGGGGGGGGGGGGGGGGGGGGGGGGGGGGGGGGGGGGGGGGGGGGGGGGGGGGGGGGGGGGGGGGGGGGGGGGGGGGGGGGGGGGGGGGGGGGGGGGGGGGGGGGGGGGGGGGGGGGGGGGGGGGGGGGGGGGGGGGGGGGGGGGGGGGGGGGGGGGGGGGGGGGGGGGGGGGGGGGGGGGGGGGGGGGGGGGGGGGGGGGGGGGGGGGGGGGGGGGGGGGGGGGGGGGGGGGGGGGGGGGGGGGGGGGGGGGGGGGGGGGGGGGGGGGGGGGGGGGGGGGGGGGGGGGGGGGGGGGGGGGGGGGGGGGGGGGGGGGGGGGGGGGGGGGGGGGGGGGGGGGGGGGGGGGGGGGGGGGGGGGGGGGGGGGGGGGGGGGGGGGGGGGGGGGGGGGGGGGGGGGGGGGGGGGGGGGGGGGGGGGGGGGGGGGGGGGGGGGGGGGGGGGGGGGGGGGGGGGGGGGGGGGGGGGGGGGGGGGGGGGGGGGGGGGGGGGGGGGGGGGGGGGGGGGGGGGGGGGGGGGGGGGGGGGGGGGGGGGGGGGGGGGGGGGGGGGGGGGGGGGGGGGGGGGGGGGGGGGGGGGGGGGGGGGGGGGGGGGGGGGGGGGGGGGGGGGGGGGGGGGGGGGGGGGGGGGGGGGGGGGGGGGGGGGGGGGGGGGGGGGGGGGGGGGGGGGGGGGGGGGGGGGGGGGGGGGGGGGGGGGGGGGGGGGGGGGGGGGGGGGGGGGGGGGGGGGGGGGGGGGGGGGGGGGGGGGGGGGGGGGGGGGGGGGGGGGGGGGGGGGGGGGGGGGGGGGGGGGGGGGGGGGGGGGGGGGGGGGGGGGGGGGGGGGGGGGGGGGGGGGGGGGGGGGGGGGGGGGGGGGGGGGGGGGGGGGGGGGGGGGGGGGGGGGGGGGGGGGGGGGGGGGGGGGGGGGGGGGGGGGGGGGGGGGGGGGGGGGGGGGGGGGGGGGGGGGGGGGGGGGGGGGGGGGGGGGGGGGGGGGGGGGGGGGGGGGGGGGGGGGGGGGGGGGGGGGGGGGGGGGGGGGGGGGGGGGGGGGGGGGGGGGGGGGGGGGGGGGGGGGGGGGGGGGGGGGGGGGGGGGGGGGGGGGGGGGGGGGGGGGGGGGGGGGGGGGGGGGGGGGGGGGGGGGGGGGGGGGGGGGGGGGGGGGGGGGGGGGGGGGGGGGGGGGGGGGGGGGGGGGGGGGGGGGGGGGGGGGGGGGGGGGGGGGGGGGGGGGGGGGGGGGGGGGGGGGGGGGGGGGGGGGGGGGGGGGGGGGGGGGGGGGGGGGGGGGGGGGGGGGGGGGGGGGGGGGGGGGGGGGGGGGGGGGGGGGGGGGGGGGGGGGGGGGGGGGGGGGGGGGGGGGGGGGGGGGGGGGGGGGGGGGGGGGGGGGGGGGGGGGGGGGGGGGGGGGGGGGGGGGGGGGGGGGGGGGGGGGGGGGGGGGGGGGGGGGGGGGGGGGGGGGGGGGGGGGGGGGGGGGGGGGGGGGGGGGGGGGGGGGGGGGGGGGGGGGGGGGGGGGGGGGGGGGGGGGGGGGGGGGGGGGGGGGGGGGGGGGGGGGGGGGGGGGGGGGGGGGGGGGGGGGGGGGGGGGGGGGGGGGGGGGGGGGGGGGGGGGGGGGGGGGGGGGGGGGGGGGGGGGGGGGGGGGGGGGGGGGGGGGGGGGGGGGGGGGGGGGGGGGGGGAAGAAGGCAACCTGCGAAATCCTGCAACTTCAGGAGGACAATGCGAAGCTCTGCCACGAGATCGACCAGTTGAAGGAGAAGAACGCCGGCTGGAAGAAGTTGCATGAGAATAGTAGTTCCTCGATGAAGATGCTGCAGGCCCTCGCCATGGAACAGAAGGAAGAGTTGGCGAAGCTCCACATCGAGCACCCGGCTGCTGTCAAGGTACGTAATATGGCTGTGGAACAGATGATGAAGGCTCGCGTCGAGAAATGCCGTGTCATGGATACAATGATGAAGATGGCGGAGGAGACGCGCAAGGAGATAGAGGTCGTGGAGGCGATGAAGAAGCAGTTACGACTCCACGGCAAATTAGATCATTTGGGGTGATAATCTTCCTTCTTCTTTTGCTCCTGTGTTTCATCTTTTGCTTCGGGTGTTTCGCCGCACGTGTCACGTTCTCTATGAGGCATGAATAGAATAATGTTTTTTTGAGGGAATGAATAGAACAATGCTAACAATGAGATGACTAGCAAATTAGATCATTTTTATTGCCATATCGCACTAGGCTGCCGTGTTTCGTGCTCCTCCGTCGCAGTACTACTCCAGTGGAAAACTTGAGTATACCGCACGGTTCTTTGCTCCTCCTCGATCAGGTCGTCCGTGCATTTATACGAGCAGTCAAATCACAAGGCCCCACCATCCAGCAGTAATGAGCCATCAAATCACAAAGGCCCCCGCCTCTTGTGATACCAAGCTAGACTGCCCCGCCCTCTAGCCTTTTAAAAAATGTATACTTTTGTACATCAGTAGTATCGATGGATTGCACCATGGAGCAAAACTTGAAATTGAAAAAAAGGTGGTACATATAGAGAGCGCTTGTGGCCAAATAATGGTGTCCAGCACAACCCACCCCTCAAACCCCCCCCCCCCCCCCCCCCCCCCCCCCCCCCCCCCCCCCCCCCCCCCCCCCCCCCCCCCCCCCCCCCCCCCCCCCCCCCCCCCCCCCCCCCCCCCCCCCCCCCCCCCCCCCCCCCCCCCCCCCCCCCCCCCCCCCCCCCCCCCCCCCCCCCCCCCCCCCCCCCCCCCCCCCCCCCCCCCCCCCCCCCCCCCCCCCCCCCCCCCCCCCCCCCCCCCCCCCCCCCCCCCCCCCCCCCCCCCCCCCCCCCCCCCCCCCCCCCCCCCCCCCCCCCCCCCCCCCCCCCCCCCCCCCCCCCCCCCCCCTTTGTGATTTGATGGCTCATTACTGCTGGAAGGCGGGGCCTTGTGATTTGATTGCTCGTATAAATGTGCTGACAACCTGAGGAGGAGCAAAGAACCATGCGGTATACTCAAGTTTTCCACTGGAGTACGACGGAGGAGCACGAAACACGACAGCCCAGTGCCATATCCTCTACTCTCTACTCTTATTATATATTACTAGCAAGAGGCATTGTTCTATTGGCAATAAAGAATGATCTAATTTGTTAGTCATCTCATTTTTAGCATTGTTCTATTCATGCCTCGCAGAGAAGGTGACACGTGCGGCGAAACACCCGAAGCAAAATAAGAAACACAGGAGCAAAAGAAGAAGGAGGATTATCACCCTAAAAAAAGAAGGAAGATTCACACACAAGTCTGGGGCGCTGCTCTCACTACATGAAGGGTTGCTGGCCGCGGAGTCGTAACTGCTTCTTCATCGCCTCCACGACCTCCATCTCCTTGCGCGTCTCCTCCACCATCTTCATCATTGTGTCCATGACGCGGGATTTCTCGACGCGAGCCTTCATCATCTGTTCCACGGCCGCATTACGTACCTTGACAGCAGCCGGGTGCTCGATGCGGAGCTTCGCCAACTCCTCCTTCTGTTCCATGACGAGGGCCTGCAACACTTCATCGAGGAACTACTATTCTCATGCAGCTTCTTCCAGCCGGCGTTCTCCTCCTTCAGCAGGTCGAGCTCGTGGCAGAGCTTCGCCTTGTCCTACTGAAGTTGCAGGATTTCGCCGGTCACCTTCTTCTCTGAGGCAATGCTCTTCTTCAGCAGCATCACCAAGCCGGCGGTCAACTCCCCCTGCTCATTGAGCTCAGCGGGCATGTCATCGAGGCTCTCCTTCAGTAGCTCCACCAAGCCATGGATGAACTCCTTCTGCTTATTGAGGTGCTTATTGAGCTGATCGGGCATGCCGTCGAGGGATAACGACTCCTGCGCCGCCAGCTTGGCATGTTCGCCTCCGTGTCTAGGGCACTCCTGGGAGCCATTGCCTGCCCGTGAGAGATCTTTCGAGGTCTCTGCGTGGCGGCGAGCCCTCTTTTTTTTTCCGTAGCCTTGGTTGCCGCTCCCTTGTTGCGAGTAGTTCTCGACCTAGAGCTCTACACACCGGCCATGGCAAGGACGGACGACCCCCCCCCCCCCCCCCCCCCCCCCCCCCCCCCCCCCCCCCCCCCCCCCCCCCCCCCCCCCCCCCCCCCCCCCCCCCCCCCCCCCCCCCCCCCCCCCCCCCCCCCCCCCCCCCCCCCCCCCCCCCCCCCCCCCCCCCCCCCCCCCCCCCCCCCCCCCCCCCCCCCCCCCCCCCCCCCCCCCCCCCCCCCCCCCCCCCCCCCCCCCCCCCCCCCCCCCCCCCCCCCCCCCCCCCCCCACATGTGGAGGCGTTGTCGCGACATCCTTGTGTGGATTGATCACAGTGACGTGTTGCTGGTTCCAGAAGAATGTACTCGTCCTCCCTGAGCCGCACTGGCGGTACATGCACGAAGCGAAGATGTGCACGCACGCCACGCACGCACTCATTCCCTCGCACGCACACGCGGGTACACGGGCGGACACAATTTTGTACCAAGATCCACCCCATGTGATAATTTGACGCGTGTAAAGTCCTTCACTTCATTGATGGTCAATTAATACAGCGCATGCAAATTGAGTGGACGTGAGGGCGGAAGAAAGACATTACTACTCCACTGCGCGCATGCGAGTAGTTAAATCATGGGTTGCTAGTAGTACTTCCATTGGTCTCCTTCGTATTTTGTGCCAATTTTTGACAGTAACATAATATCATCTGAGCAGTGTAGTCTACTTGAAATTTATGTTCCAGTAAACTCAACGGGGGCCGTTTTGGGCCTCGAAACCAAAAACCATCAATTAATCTTTACCTTGTTCCCATCACATTCGAAAGTACTAGTGCTACAATTAAGTGCAAGCCTGCTCACACCTACCAGTACGTACCAAACCTGAACGTGTTCCCACTATGCAGGTTTTAGTACTACTGCTAGTACTTAGGTTATAAAAAGGGGAACTACCTAACCGAAAATTACTCTACCTTCCTCCTCATAAGTCCTCCTTCTTCGTCCGTCCTTGCCATGGCCGGTGTGCAGAGCTCTAGGTCGAGAACTACTCGTAACAAGGGAGGGGCAACCAAGGCTGCGGAAAAAAAAGAGAGGGCTCACCGCCATGCAGAGACCTCGAAAGATCTCTCACGGGCAGGCGATGGCTCCCAGGAGCGCCCTAGACGCGGAGGCGAACATGCCGAGCTGGCGGCGCTGGAGTCGTTATCCCTCGACGGCATGCCCGATCAGCTCAATAAGCATCTCAATAAGCAGAAGGAGGTCATCCACGGCTTGGTGGAGCTGCTGAAGGAGAGCCTCGACGACATGCCCACTGAGCTCAATGAGCAGGGGGAGTTGACCGCCGGCTTGGTGATGCTGCTGAAGAAGAGCATTGCCTCGGAGAAGAAGGCGACCGGCGAAATCCTGCAACTTCAGGAGGACAAGGCGAAGCTCTGCCACGAGCTCGACCTACTGAAGGAGGAGAACGCCGGCTGGAAGAAGCTGCATGAGAATAGTAGTTCCTCGATGAAGATGTTGCAGGCCCTCGTCATGGACAGAAGGAGGAGTTGGCGAAGCTCCGCATCGAGCACCCGGCTACTGTGAAGGTACGTAATGCGGCCGTGGAACAGATGATGAAGGCTCGCATCGAGAAATCCCGTGTCATGGATACAATGATGAAGATGGCGGAGGAGACGCGCAAGGAGATGGAGGTCGTGGAGGCGATGAAGAAGCAGTTACGACTCCGCGGCCAGCAACCCTTCATGTAGTGAGAGCAGCGCCCCAGACTTGTGTGTGTGTCTTCCTTCTTTTTTAGGGTGATAATCCTCCTTCTTCTTTTGCTCCTGTGTTTCTTATTTTGCTTCGGGTGTTTCGCCGCACGTGTCACCTTCTCTGCGAGGCATGAATAGAACAATGCTAAAAATGAGATGACTAGCAAATTAGATCATTCTTTATCGCCAATAGAACAATGCCTCTTGCTAGTAATATATAATAAGAGTAGAGAGTAGAGGATATGGCACTGGGCTGTCGTGTTTCGTGCTCCTCCGTCGTACTCTAGCGGAAAACTTGAGTATACCGCACGGTTCTTTGCTCCTCCTCAGGTCGTCGGCACGGGGGGGGGGGGGGGGGGGGGGGGGGGGGGGGGGGGGGGGGGGGGGGGGGGGGGGAACTGGTGAAAGAGATCATCGTCGCTCGCCGCGAGAACTAGTCTCCGCGACCTACAGTGCATAAAGAAAGTGGAGATCGCCGCAAGAACTAGCCTTCGTTCTTCTTTTACCCTTGTATATTTAAGGCGTAGTCGTATGTGGCTTTTTTAATTATCTTCCTAATTATGTAAGACAATTATTATCCACTCTCGTTGTCCTTATATATAGTCATCAGTCTTGCTATAAGTCGCAGTAGATGCTATATAGGTCCATCGGATCTTACATCAAGATCCGTGCAAAAATTTCTTTTCAGATTTTCTTTTTTCTCTCTTAAATCTTAGTCGAGTGAAACATAGCCACGCCATTAATCAAAGGCTCGGGCGCCATTAATGGAGACCTTGGGAGAGAGGTGGACGGCAGATGGAGGTCAAAGGGCTCTCCTCCCGATAAGCACGTGCAAGGGTCTGATCGCACGCCTCCCGTACTCAAATAGCTACCCTGCACGGCGCCTCCTAGCTAATAAAAAAGGGGAGGCGTGGCGGCACGTGAACAGTAAAAAGAACGCCCACGGTTTCAATAATTCTTGTGTTTCCGATTGTAACGTGACAACACTTGTTCCAAATTGACATTGTTGATTGTTAATGTGTGCGCCTTCGCAAATCGGACAGTAAAATTACCATAGCATGTTGGTGCCATGTCATGACACCAAGCCAAGTTTCATGATTTTCATGCATGTTTGGATTTACAGGAATTAAAAAAGCAAGTTCTCAATGTTTCTAGTCGAGCCACGACGCCTAGATGTTTGAATTTCATTCTCATTTATTGCATGGGACCTAGAAATTTACCCGAGGACACACATGTGATTTTTCAACCAGCATTGGTGCACTAGAGCATGTGCTTGTAGGGGGGGGGGGGGGGGGGGGGGGGGGGGGGGGGGGGGGGGGGGGGGGGGGGGGGGGGGGGGGGGGGGGGGGGGGGGGGGGGGGGGGGGGGGGGGGGGGGGGGGGGGGGGGGGGGGGGGGGGGGGGGGGGGGGGGGGGGGGGGGGGGGGGGGGGGGGGGGGGGGGGGGGGGGGGGGGGGGGGGGGGGGGGGGGGGGGGGGGGGGGGGGGGGGGGGGGGGGGGGGGGGGGGGGGGGGGGGGGGGGGGGGGGGGGGGGGGGGGGGGGGGGGGGGGGGGGGGGGGGGGGGGGGGGGGGGGGGGGGGGGGGGGGGGGGGGGGGGGGGGGGGGGGGGGGGGGGGGGGGGGGGGGGGGGGGGGGGGGGGGGGGGGGGGGGGGGGGGGGGGGGGGGGGGGGGGGGGGGGGGGGGGGGGGGGGGGGGGGGGGGGGGGGGGGGGGGGGGGGGGGGGGGGGGGGGGGGGGGGGGGGGGGGGGGGGGGGGGGGGGGGGGGGGGGGGGGGGGGGGGGGGGGGGGGGGGGGGGGGGGGGGGGGGGGGGGGGGGGGGGGGAAGAGAGGAAGAAGCCTGCCGTGATCCAGGTTTACGTGCATAACTTGTGCTTGGTCTACCACATATGCCATGCCGACGTTGAGTGCGAGGATTTTAAGAACTTCCTCATGGGCGGCAAAGTCAAATTCGTTACTGTAGACTTTACGAACGACAGAAGAGTCCTGAGTCGGATAGGCCTCGTTGTAGGCCAGCCCTTCGACCTCCAGAAGAATGGGCTGGTGCCCTCCGGTCAGCCTTCAATGCTGACCCTGGCAGGAGCCATGGTTGATCCTTCATACGGTAAACTGACGAAACCTCCGCCCGAGTTTCATCTTACATGGCAGTGGAATGTACTAGATAGAGACCACATCCAGTACACTGCAATGGATGCCTACCTTTGTTTCAATATCTACAAGGGTTGGATGAAGAGTGAGAGCCAAGTGTGTGGTTCAAGCAAAGAAGTATCAGCCAAGAGGAAGAGGGACAAGGACGAAGTTGAGCACGTGGACGAGGAGTCCGAGTAAGGTGGCAGTGTCGTTGCTCATGGTGGTTCTAGTGCAGTGTCTACCGGATTAGTTGCTTAGTTTAATTTCAAGGTGCTTAGTTTTATTTGAGGGGTGTGTTGTGCTGAGCCCCCAGCAGAACTATGGGGGGGGGGGGGGGGGGGGGGGGGGGGGGGGGGGGGGGGGGGGGGGGGGGGGGGGGGGGGGGGGGGGGGGGGGGGGGGGGGGGGGGGGGGGGGGGGGGGGGGGGGGGGGGGGGGGGGGGGGGGGGGGGGGGGGGGGGGGGGGGGGGGGGGGGGGGGGGGGGGGGGGGGGGGGGGGGGGGGGGGGGAGACCTTGGGAGAGAGGTGGACGGCAGATGGAGGTCAAAGGGCTCTCCTCCTGATAAGCACGCGCAGGGGTCTGATCGCACACCTCTCGTACTCAAATAGCTACCCTGCACGGCGCCTCCTAGCTAATAAAAAAAGGGGACGCGTGGCGGCACGTAAATGGTAAATAGAACGCCACGGTTTCAATAATACTTGTGTTTCCGATTGTAATGTGACAGCACTTGTTCCAAAATGACTTTGTTGATTGTTAATGTGTGCGCCTTCGCAAATCGGACAGCAAAATTACCACAACATGTTGGTGCCATGTCATGACACCAAGCCAAGTTTCATGATTTTCATGCGTGTTTCGGATTTACAGGAATTAAAAAATGAAGTTCCAGCCGAGCCATGACGCCCAGATGTTTGAATTTCATTCCCATTTCTGGCATGGGACCTAGAAATTTACCCGAGGACACACATGTGATGTTTCAACCAGCTTTGGTGCACTGGAGCATGTGCTTGTATTTAAAATTTGAATTATGCACACAAAGGTGACACGTTCCCTCTCAGAACCACGAGCCTTCTTGAGAGAAGCTCCGGTTTGCAAAAAGCTTATACCAAAACTTGTTCCTATTCTGCAATTTTTTTTACCACAACATGGTAGTACCATGACATGACACCATGCCAAGTTTCATGATTTTCAGGCGTGTTTTGGATTTACAAGAATTTTAAAACCAAGCTTCTCAATGTTCTCGGCTGAACCACGATGCCCAGATGTTTGAATTTCATTCCTATTTCTTGCATGGGACCTAGAAATTCACCCGAGGACACACATGTGATTTTTCAGTCAACTTTGGTGCACGGGAGCATGTGCTTGTAGTTCAAATTTGAATTATGCACATTAAATGACCAGAAACTCAATTAATGTATAAAAAAGGCCAAACGAACCCGGAATAATTCCAAAATTTAACAGGACACTCATATAGTTCCATGTTGCCTCTTTAAAGAAAATCTGGGGGGAGGCAGCGTATATTGTTTCGCACACAAAGGTATAAAGAAATAAAGAAATAAAGAAATTAGCATACCTATTTAATTCTTGGGTTCTTATTATTTATGCCACTAGTTGTGTATCACTACTCAGTTTTGCCATTAGAAGTTACAACTACTCAAAAAATGCCATCGATCCGTGAGATGCCTGCTCAAAAATGCAATTGGATATCTAAAAAATGCCATCGTTAAGTTAGATGTTTGCTCAGAAATGCCATTAGACATTGTTATTTTCACGTCAAACCCGTTGACCATGTTACATGACAAAAATGGGGGGGGGGGGGGGGGGGGGGGGGGGGGGGGGGGGGGGGGGGGGGGGGGGGGGGGGGGGGGGGGGGGGGGGGGGGGGGGGGGGGGGGGGGGGGGGGGGGGGGGGGGGGGGGGGGGGGGGGGGGGGGGGGGGGGGGGGGGGGGGGGGGGGGGGGGGGGGGGGGGGGGGGGGGGGGGGGGGGGGGGGGGGGGGGGGGGGGGGGGGACATAGTTCTGCTGGGGGCTCAGCACAACACACCCCTCAAATAAAACTAAGCACACCAGAAATTAAACTAAGCAACTAATCCGGTAGACACTGCATTAGAACCATCATGAGCAATGACACTGCCACCTTACTCGGAGTCCTCGTCCACGTCCTCGACTTCA
This sequence comes from Thinopyrum obtusiflorum, assembly GCA_036873465.1. NCBI lineage: Eukaryota > Viridiplantae > Streptophyta > Magnoliopsida > Poales > Poaceae > Thinopyrum > Thinopyrum obtusiflorum. The sequence continues at coordinate 12,024 of JAAAWM010009980.1, forward strand.
TCCTTGTCCCTCTTCCTCTTGGGCGATACTTCTTTGCTTGAACCGCACACTTGGCTCTTGCTCTTCATCCAACCCTTGTAGATATGGAAACAAAGGTAGCCATCCATTGCAGCGTAGTGGATGTGGTCTATATCTAGTACATTCCACTGCCATGCATGATGATGAAACATGTACGGAGGTTTCTCTAGTTTACCGTATGAAGGATGAACCATGGCTTCTGCCAGGGTCAGCATTGAAGGCTGAGAGGAGGACACCAGGCTTGCCTTCTAGAGATCGAAGGGCTGGCCTACAACAAGGCCTATCCGACCTAGGATTTCCTTGTCGTTCCTAAAGTCTATAGTAATGAATTTGACTCGGCCGCCCTTGAGGAACTTCTTAAATTCCTCGCACTCAACGTCGGCATGGCATATGTGGTAGACCAAGCATAAGTCATGCACGCAAACCTGGATCACGGCGGGCTTCTTCTTCTCTGCCTCCTTTAGTTTCTTCTCGCTTCCCAAGACTGTGGTGTACTCAACATCTAACCCAGCGACCCACTCATCATTTGAGTTTTCGAACATGCGTTTGAAGCGAGCAAGGCATTCTTTCACCGTTGCGGAAGAATGGGTGTAGATGACGTCGAACTCATCGCCGGTGATGGTTCTAACCTTGTACTCACCGCCGATCATGGAGATTTGGGACGCCATGGATTTGGGAGGAGGGTTAGGATAAGTGGAACTGCCGTAATGTGAAAGGACGGGACGACTAGGAGTGGTTTATCGATTGTAAAAATGTTGAGTGGGGGGGCGCATGCGAATGGCAGGGTAGTGGCTTGCCTGGTGGATAAATGGATTCAAGCACAGTACTATGGGGGCCCAATTAGATGTCATGTCTACTCGACGCCCAATTAAATGGCTTTCGATGTCATGTCAAGCGTCGGGAAAATTACAGGTGATACGAAGCTTTCCATTCTCCCATGATACGGGCTTCCGAGAGCCCTTGGATCTGAGATCGAACGGTTGCATGGCGTGATTCTAGACCTATGGGTGAATATCCTATCCTGGAGGGTTATTCTGCAAATTTTCAGCAACTTAGCATGCGACCGTTCGATCTCAGATCCAAGGGCTGTCAGCAGCCTGTATCATGGTCGCGCCTACCACGACCGTCGCCTCGCTCGCGCGGTTGCACCCTTGGAGATTTAACACGGTGCGTTAGGCTATCTGATGTTGGCATGTCATACGGGGGGGGGGGGGGGGGGGGGGGGGGGGGGGGGGGGGGGGGGGGGGGGGGGGGGGGGGGGGGGGGGGGGGGGGGGGGGGGGGGGGGGGGGGGGGGGGGGGGGGGGGGGGGGGGGGGGGGGGGGGGGGGGGGGGGGGGGGGGGGGGGGGGGGGGGGGGGGGGGGGGGGGGGGGGGGGGGGGGGGGGGGGGGGGGGGGGGGGGGGGGGGGGGGGGGGGGGGGGGGGGGGGGGGGGGGGGGGGGGGGGGGGGGGGGGGGGGGGGGGGGGGGGGGGGGGGGGGGGGGGGGGGGGGGGGGGGGGGGGGGGGGGGGGGGGGGGGGGGGGGGGGGGGGGGGGGGGGGGGGGGGGGGGGGGGGGGGGGGGGGGGGGGGGGGGGGGGGGGGGGGGGGGGGGGGGGGGGGGGGGGGGGGGGGGGGGGGGGGGGGGGGGGGGGGGGGGGGGGGGGGGGGGGGGGGGGGGGGGGGGGGGGGGGGGGGGGGGGGGGGGGGGGGGGGGGGGGGGGGGGGGGGGGGGGGGGGGGGGGGGGGGGGGGGGGGGGGGGGGGGGGGGGGGGGGGGGGGGGGGGGGGGGGGGGGGGGGGGGGGGGGGGGGGGGGGGGGGGGGGGGGGGGGGGGGGGGGGGGGGGGGGGGGGGGGGGGGGGGGGGGGGGGGGGGGGGGGGGGGGGGGGGGGGGGGGGGGGGGGGGGGGGGGGGGGGGGGTGATTTGACAGCGAGTTACTTCTGGACAGGTGGGGCCCGGTGATTTGACTTGCAATTAAAGATAAACTCGTAGAAAAGGGGTCCATCGATAGATGTCCTAATTAACATAGCCGGCTTGACCTAGATGGCAGCCGAGTAGTCTTCGTGCATGTGCCCCCAATGACAAGCCCAACTCAGTTGTCGCTGTTTAACCCTCGCAGTGATCCGAAGCACATGACACCTAACTTTGCGAGATGACAAGAAACCTTTTTTTAGATTTCTCACCAGAACTACAGCCCTGTACAACACAGCCTGCATGATATGTAGACGATAGCCAATCCAGGCGTGTCTGCTGGAGTCTGGTCACATGCATGGACGAACTGATCTTCCGTGTCTTGCAGGGATCGTCCAGGTACCAACGTATGTACTCCTACAACCCTTCTCTAGTAGTACTATCGCTCGTCTCTCTCTTCTATTAACTCACCCGACTTGCGGGGCCGGGGAGTGTGCCTATGGTCGGTTCTCAATTGCAGTCCCACATGTGTGTGCAAACGCAATATGATGCACGTTCCATTCAGAGAGCGGCGTGCCAGACCGACCAATCGACCGTCTGGGGTGCGACGCGAACGCGACGGGCGTGCTGTATACTCCGTACATGTGTACCGCCGTTTTCTTGAGGCTTTGCTCCATGGCGCAATCCATGGATACAAAATTAGTATACTGTACTATTTAAAAGTCGAGGGCGGGGCTTTTCCCGCGCGGTAGGCGGGGCAGTTCCGCCTAGTTGGTTCGAAAGAGACGCGAGAAGACGAGGGAGTAGGCTGCTGCAAACGTAGGGCTGTGTGATTTGACAGCGAGTTACTTCTGGACAGGTGGGGCCCGGTGATTTGACTTGCCATTATCATTTTAACTGCGGTGCTATGACTGGCGTGAGTCTCCCAATTCCTGACCACCTCCATATAGGTGCCTCTCCCAATGCTCCACCATGTAGAGGCTGGCTCTTGCTTGAGAGCCCACTCCTCCACTTTTTCCTTGCCTCTTTCCCCCACATATGCAAAAATGCCATGTAAAGCGGGCTTATAGCCCACTATTGTACTTGATCCTACGGGTGCTAAGCCTGCCACATAGGCATAAAGTCTGATGTGGCAAGTTAATTAAGAAGAGAGAGACTAGTTTGGTGACCCCAGGAAGAAACGGTGATAAGCGCGTGTACCTAGATGAAGCAAACTTAGCAACAAAAAACTAAGCACCTATGCATTGGGGACTTGAGTTGCTAAGCCATTTAATGCCCATAGCACCTCATCTAAGCACCATTTCATTGGAAGAGGTCACTCCTTGGCAAATACAATAAATACTACGAAGAAAGAGATAGAGAGAAGTAAACAAAAAATACTCTTATAGCCAACCTTATAGCTAACCTTGTTGTATGAGTGACTAAGTGATGACTATGTATGACATGCCAACATCAGATAGCCTAACGCACCGTGTTAAATCTCCAAGGGCGCGATCACGTGAGTGAGGCAACGGTCGTGGTAGGCGCAACCATGATACGGGCTGCTGGCAGCCCTTGGATCTGAGATCGAACGGTCGCATGCTAAGTTGCTGAAAATTTGCAGAATAACCCTCCAGGATAGGATATTCACCCATAGGTCTAGAATCATGCCATGCAACCGTTCGATCTCAGATCCAAGGGCTCTCGGAAGCCCGTATCATGGGAGAATGGAAAGCTTCGTATCACCTGTAATTTTCCCGACGCTTGACATGACATCGAAAGCCATTTAATTGGGCGTCGAGTAGACATGACATCTAATTGGGCCCCCATACTACTGTGCATGAATCCATTTATCCACTAGGCAAGCCACTACCCTGCCATTCACACACGCCCTCCACTCGACATTTTTACAATCGATAAACCGCTCCTAGTCGTCCCGTCCTTTCACATTACGGCAGTTCCACTAATCCTAACCCTCCTCCCAAATCCATGGCGTCCCAAATCTCCATGATCGGCGGTGAGTACAAGGTTAGAACCATCACCGGCGATGAGTTCGATGTCATCTACACCCGTTCTTCCGCAACGGTGAAAGAATGCCTTGCTCGCTTCAAACGCATGTTCGAAAACTCAAATGATGAGTGGGTCACTTGGCTAGATGTTGAGTACACCACAGTCCTAGGAAGCAAGAAGAAACTAAAGGAGGCAGAGAAGAAGAAGCCCGCCGTGATCCAGGTTTGCGTGCATGACTTATGCTTGGTCTACCACATATGCCATGCCGACGTTGAGTGCGAGGAATTTAAGAAGTTCCTCAAGGGCGGCCGAGTCAAATTCGTTACTGTAGACTTTAGGAACGACAAGGAAATTCTGGGTCGGATAGGCCTCGTTGTAGGCCAGCCCTTCGATCTCCAGAAGGCAAGCCTGGTGTCCTCCTCTCAGCCTTCAATGCTGACCCTGGCAGAAGCCATGGTTCATCCTTCGTACGGTAAACTAGAGAAACCTCCGTACACATTTCATCGTCATGCATGGCAGTGGAATGTACTAGATATAGACCACATCCACTACGCTGCAATGGATGGCTACCTTTGTTTCCATATCTACAAGGGTTGGATGAAGAGCAAGAGCCAAGTGTGCGGTTCAAGCAAAGAAGTATCGCCCAAGAGGAAGAGGGACAAGGACGAAGTCGAGGACGTGGACGAGCACTCCGAGTAAGGTGGCAGTGTCGTTGCTCATGGTGGTTCTAATGCAGTGTCTACCGGATTAGTTGCTTAGTTTAATTTTTGGTGTGCTTAGTTTTATTTGAGGGGTGTGTTGTGCTGAGCCCCCAGCAGAACTATGTTATGTTTCTTCTTGTTATATTTCGTACATTTCATCTTTTAGTTGGTATAGTACTACCACTCATTTCTTGACATTATATACGTACAATATATATGGCCAACATCATATAGCTAGCAGTTTAGTTGTCAAAGAATTTCAGGGTGCTTAGTTTTGTCAAAGAATTCTAGGGTGCTTAGTTTTATTTGAGGGGTGTGTTGTGCTGGACACCATTAACTTATCATTGTGAGAATCGGCTTATTTTTGTCATGTAACATGGTCAACGGGTTTGACCTGAAAATAACAATGTCTAATGGCATTTCTGAGCAAACATCTAACTTAAAGATGGCATTTTTTAGATATCTAATTGCATTTTTGAGCAGGCATCTCACGGATCGATGGCATTTTTTGAGTAGTTGTAACTTCTAATGGCGAAACTGAGTAGTGATACACAACTAGTGGCATAAATAATAAGAACCCAAGAATTAAATAGGTATACTAATTTCTTTATTTCTTTATACCTTTGTGTGCGAAACAATATACGCTGCCTCCCCCCAGATTTTCTTTAAAGAGGCAACATGGAACTATATGAGTGCCCTATTAAATTTTGGAATTATTCCGGGTTCGTTTGGCCTTTTTTATACATTAATTGAGTTTCTGGTCATTTAATGTGCATAATTCAAATTTGAACTACAAGCACATGCTCCCGTGCACCAAAGTTGACTGAAAAATCACATGTGTGTCCTCGGGTGAATTTCTAGGTCCCATGCAAGAAATGGGAATGAAATTCAAACATCTGGGCATCGTGGTTCAGCCGAGAACATTGAGAAGCTTGGTTTTAAAATTCTTGTGAATCCAAAACACGCCTGAAAATCATGAAACTTGGCATGGTGTCATGTCATGGTACTACCATGCTGTGGTAAAAAAATTGCAAAATAGGAACAAGTTTTGGTATAAGCTTTTTGCAAACCGGAGCTTCTCTCAAGAAGGCTCGTGGTTTTGAGAGGGAACGTGTCACCTTTGTGTGCATAATTCAAATTTTAAATACAAGCACATGCTCCAGTGCACCAAAGCTGGTTGAAAAATCACATGTGTGTCCTTGGGTAAATTTCTAGGTCCCATGCCAGAAATGGGAATGAAATTCAAACATCTGGGCGTCATGGCTTGGCTGGAACTTGGTTTTTGAATTCCTGTAAATCCAAAACACGCATGAAAATCATGAAACTTGGCTTGGTGTCATGACATGGCACCAACATGTTCTGGTCATTTTGTTGTCCGATTTGCGAAGGCGCACACATTAAAAATCAACAAAGTCATTTTGGAACAAGTGCTGTCATGTTACAATCGGAAACACAAGTATTATTGAAACCGTGGGCGTTCTATTTACCATTTACGTGCCGCCACGCGTCCCCTTTTTTTATTAGCTAGGAGGCGCCGTGCAGGGTAGCTATTTGAGTACGGGAGGCGTGCGATCAGACCCCTGCGCGTGCTTATCGGGAGGAGAGCCCTTTGACCTCCATCTGCCATCCACCTCTCTCCCAAGGTCTCCATTAATGGCGCCCGAGCCTCTGTTTAATGGCGTGGCAATGTCTCACTCGACTGAGATTTAAGAGAGAAAAAAGAAAATCTGAAAAGAAAGTTTTGCACGGATCTTGATGTAAGATCCGACGGACCTATATAGCATCTACTGCGACTTATAGCAAGACTGATGAATTTATATAAGGACGACGAGAGTGGATAATAATTGTCTTACATAATTAGGAAGATAATTAAAAAAGCCACATGCGGCTACGCCCGAAATACACAAGGGCAAAAGAAGAAGGAAGACGCATACAATGATCTGGCTCGCTGATCTCTACTTTCTTTATGCACTGCAGGTCACGGAGACTAGTTATCACGGTGGGCGATGATCTCTTTCATCAGTTTCATGTCCTTAATACGCTGCTTGGCAGCATCCACGGATTCCTCCACCAGCCTATTGCGCTCGATGCGGAGCATGGCATTCTCGTCCATAAGTTTCTTGACGATGACGCCTGTCCTCTGCAACAAGGCAGCGGTCTCCTCCGCCTGCTTCGCCCTTCTGGCGATCTTCGCCCTCAGCAGGTCGCACTTGCCCCAGAGCTTCACATTGCCCTCCCCTAGTTGCCGGATGACGCCGGTAGCCTCGTCCTACAACCTCGCCCAGCCGGAGATCTGATCCATCTGGCTATGGACCATCGCACGCATGCGCCTGTAAGAGTCCTCGCCTACCCGCGAGAAATTTTCCCAGGCCGCCGCGGCGTGGCGGGACCTCCATGCTGCTTCCGCGGTGCGGCGGGACATCTCTGCTGCTTCCGCAGCGTGGCCGGACCAGTCTGCTACATCGACGGCACGGCGGGACCTCTGTGCTGCTACTGCTGCGCGGATGGACATGTCGGCTGCTTTCGCGGCGAGGCGGGACATCTCTCGTGCTTCCTCTTCCATGCTCACCTCTCCCTGGTGGAAATCTCTCGACCCAGAACTCACGCTGGCCATGGCTTGATTGACTTGATTGTTTTTTGTGGATGAGGAGTTGAGGAGGAATGTGCAGTCATCTTAGCATAGTAGTATTTATAACCAAGTACTACTAGTATGCTCCTAAGTGGGAAACCGTTTAGGTTGTGATCGGTGTGAACAGGTTTGCAATTAAATATAGCGTGGTAGTAGTAGTAATTTGGAATGTGACGAGACGCACTCAAAATTTATTGACGGTTCTAGTTTCGAAGTGCGGCACTATTCCCGGTTGGCGTAACGTCGGCACATTTTCTACTGTTGTGTACGTGCAAAAACTGGCACCGTCGGATACATATCTTACGCTTGGCGTTCGACAGGAATAGCCTCGTGGCGAGCTATAGAGTAGTCTTTTTTTTAGACGCATTACATCTATCTCTCGGGACTTCTCGCATGCACCATCACTGCTCCCTAGGTCGATGCCACCCACATACACTTGTACTCTGAGAAGAGGTGCACGCACGCACTCGTCCTCTCTCACACACGCATCTGTAGCTACGAATTGTAGTGTTCTCAACCATCCGATTGGCTCTATCATAGGTTTCACGTTGCTCCTTGGCCTTGAGATTGAGAAGTTTAAAACATGGAGGCTAAGATGGAGGCGCGAGGTTTTGGTTAATGTGCGGGCCGCACACGGCACCAACACGACACGAGCTTCGTCTGCCTGGTGCGCATGCAGTCGGGTGAGTTGTCCAAGTATAGACACAACCAGGCCCTCGTTGGTATCCGCGCCTCGACTTTGGCTGGTCATAGTGGAGAGTAGCATAGACTAGTTACTAGTCTATGTTACTAGTACCTTCATAGTGGGTAGTGTCATATAGTATATGCATAATTTGGCGACGAGCGCTCTCTATATGTACCACCTTTTTTCTTTAATTACATCTTGTTAGTTTTGCTCCATGGCGCAATCCATCGATACTACTACTGTACAAATGTATACATTTTTTAAAAGGCTAGAGGGTGGGGCAGTCTAGCTTGGTCCTTTTCACGAGAGGCGAGGGCCTTTGTGATTTGACGGCTCATTACTGCTGGAAGGCGGGGCCTTGTGATTTGATTGCTCGTATAAATGTGCCGACGACCTGAGGAGGAGCAAAGAACCGTGCGGTATACTCAAGTTTTCCACTGGAGTACGACGGAGGAGCACGAAACACAGCAGCCCAGTGCCATATCCTCTACTCTCTACTCTTATTATATATTACTAGCAAGAGGCATTGTTCTATTGGCGATAAAGAATGATCTAATTTGCTAGTCATCTCATTTTTAGCATTGTTCTATTCATGCCTCGCAGAGAAGGTGACACGTGCGGTGAAACACCCGAAGCAAAATAAGAAACACATGAGCAAAAGAAGAAGGAGGATTATCACCCCAAAAACAAGAAGGAAGATGCACACACAAGTCTGGGGCGCTGCTCTCACTACATGAAGGGTTGCTGGCCGCGGAGTCGTAACTGCTTCTTCATCGCCTCCACGACCTCCATCTCCTTGCGCGTCTCCTCCGCCATCTTCATCATTGTGTCCATGACGCGGGATTTCTCGACGCGAGCCTTCATCATCTGTTCCACGGCCGCATTACGTACCTTCACAGCAGCCAGGTGCTTGATGCGGAGCTTCGCCAACTCCTCCTTCCGTTCCATGACGAGGGTCTGCAACATCTTCATCGAGGAACTACTATTCTCATGCAGCTTCTTCCAGCCAGCGTTCTCCTCCTTCAGCAGGTCGAACTCGTGGCAGAGCTTCGCCTTGTCCTCCTGAAGTTGCAGGATTTCATCGGTTGCCTTCTTCTCTGAGGCAATGCTCTTCTTCAGCAGCATCACCAAGCCGACGGTCAACTCCCCATGCTCATTGAGTTTAGCGGGCATGTCGTCGAGGCTCTCCTTCAGTAGCTCCACCAAGCCATGGATGAACTCCTTCTGCTTATTAAGGTGCTTATTGAGCTGATCGGGCATGCCGTCGAGGGATAACGACTCCAGCGCCGCCAGCTCGGCATGTTCTCCTCCGCGTCTAAGGCGCTCCTGGGAGCCATCGCCTGCTCGTGAGAGATCTTTCGAGGTCTCTGTGTGGCGGCGAGCCCTCTTTTTTTTCCGTAGCCTTGGTTGCCCCTCCCTTGTTACGAGTAGTTCTCGACCTAGAGCTCTGCACACCGGCCATGGCAAGGACGGACGAAGAAGGAGGACTTATGAGGAGGAAGGTAGAGTAATTTTTGGTTAGGTAGTTCCCCTTTTTATAACCTAAGTACTAGCACTAGTACTAAAACCTGCATAGTGGGAACATGTTCAGGTTTGGTATGTACTGGTAGGTGTGAGTAGGCTTGCACTTAATTGTAGCACTAGTACTTTCGAATGTGATGGGAACAAGGTAAAGATTAATTGATGGTTTTTGGTTTTGAGGCCCGAAATGGCCCCCGATGAGTTTAGTGGAACATAAATTTCAAGTAGACTACACTGCTCAGATGCGTAAATATTATGTTACTATCAAAAATTGGCACAAAATACGAAGGAGACCAATGGAAGTACTACTAGCAACCCATGATTTAACTACTCGCATGCGCGCAGTGGAGTAGTAATGTCTTTCTTCCGCCCTCACGTCCACTCAATTTGCATGCGCTGTATTAATTGACCATCAATGAAGTGAAGGACTTTACACGCGTCAAATTATCACACGGGGTGGATCTTGGTACAAAATTGTGTCCGTCCGTGTACCCGCGTGTGCGTGCGAGGGAATGAGTGCATGCGTGGCGTGCGTGCACATCTTCGCTTCGTGCATGTACCGCCAGTGCGGCTCGGGGGGGGGGGGGGGGGGGGGGGGGGGGGGGGGGGGGGGGGGGGGGGGGGGGGGGGGGGGGGGGGGGGGGGGGGGGGGGGGGGGGGGGGGGGGGGGGGGGGGGGGGGGGGGGGGGGGGGGGGGGGGGGGGGGGGGGGGGGGGGGGGGGGGGGGGGGGGGGGGGGGGGGGGGGGGGGGGGGGGGGGGGGGGGGGGGGGGGGGGGGGGGGGGGGGGGGGGGGGGGGGGGGGGGGGGGGGGGGGGGGGGGGGGGGGGGGGGGGGGGGGGGGGGGGGGGGGGGGGGGGGGGGGGGGGGGGGGGGGGGGGGGGGGGGGGGGGGGGGGGGGGGGGGGGGGGGGGGGGGGGGGGGGGGGGGGGGGGGGGGGGGGGGGGGGGGGGGGGGGGGGGGGGGGGGGGGGGGGGGGGGGGGGGGGGGGGGGGGGGGGGGGGGGGGGGGGGGGGGGGGGGGGGGGGGGGGGGGGGGGGGGGGGGGGGGGGGGGGGGGGGGGGGGGGGGGGGGGGGGGGGGGGGGGGGGGGGGGGGGGGGGGGGGGGGGGGGGGGGGGGGGGGGGGGGGGGGGGGGGGGGGGGGGGGGGGGGGGGGGGGGGGGGGGGGGGGGGGGGGGGGGGGGGGGGGGGGGGGGGGGGGGGGGGGGGGGGGGGGGGGGGGGGGGGGGGGGGGGGGGGGGGGGGGGGGGGGGGGGGGGGGGGGGGGGGGGGGGGGGGGGGGGGGGGGGGGGGGGGGGGGGGGGGGGGGGGGGGGGGGGGGGGGGGGGGGGGGGGGGGGGGGGGGGGGGGGGGGGGGGGGGGGGGGGGGGGGGGGGGGGGGGGGGGGGGGGGGGGGGGGGGGGGGGGGGGGGGGGGGGGGGGGGGGGGGGGGGGGGGGGGGGGGGGGGGGGGGGGGGGGGGGGGGGGGGGGGGGGGGGGGGGGGGGGGGGGGGGGGGGGGGGGGGGGGGGGGGGGGGGGGGGGGGGGGGGGGGGGGGGGGGGGGGGGGGGGGGGGGGGGGGGGGGGGGGGGGGGGGGGGGGGGGGGGGGGGGGGGGGGGGGGGGGGGGGGGGGGGGGGGGGGGGGGGGGGGGGGGGGGGGGGGGGGGGGGGGGGGGGGGGGGGGGGGGGGGGGGGGGGGGGGGGGGGGGGGGGGGGGGGGGGGGGGGGGGGGGGGGGGGGGGGGGGGGGGGGGGGGGGGGGGGGGGGGGGGGGGGGGGGGGGGGGGGGGGGGGGGGGGGGGGGGGGGGGGGGGGGGGGGGGGGGGGGGGGGGGGGGGGGGGGGGGGGGGGGGGGGGGGGGGGGGGGGGGGGGGGGGGGGGGGGGGGGGGGGGGGGGGGGGGGGGGGGGGGGGGGGGGGGGGGGGGGGGGGGGGGGGGGGGGGGGGGGGGGGGGGGGGGGGGGGGGGGGGGGGGGGGGGGGGGGGGGGGGGGGGGGGGGGGGGGGGGGGGGGGGGGGGGGGGGGGGGGGGGGGGGGGGGGGGGGGGGGGGGGGGGGGGGGGGGGGGGGGGGGGGGGGGGGGGGGGGGGGGGGGGGGGGGGGGGGGGGGGGGGGGGGGGGGGGGGGGGGGGGGGGGGGGGGGGGGGGGGGGGGGGGGGGGGGGGGGGGGGGGGGGGGGGGGGGGGGGGGGGGGGGGGGGGGGGGGGGGGGGGGGGGGGGGGGGGGGGGGGGGGGGGGGGGGGGGGGGGGGGGGGGGGGGGGGGGGGGGGGGGGGGGGGGGGGGGGGGGGGGGGGGGGGGGGGGGGGGGGGGGGGGGGGGGGGGGGGGGGGGGGGGGGGGGGGGGGGGGGGGGGGGGGGGGGGGGGGGGGGGGGGGGGGGGGGGGGGGGGGGGGGGGGGGGGGGGGGGGGGGGGGGGGGGGGGGGGGGGGGGGGGGGGGGGGGGGGGGGGGGGGGGGGGGGGGGGGGGGGGGGGGGGGGGGGGGGGGGGGGGGGGGGGGGGGGGGGGGGGGGGGGGGGGGGGGGGGGGGGGGGGGGGGGGGGGGGGGGGGGGGGGGGGGGGGGGGGGGGGGGGGGGGGGGGGGGGGGGGGGGGGGGGGGGGGGGGGGGGGGGGGGGGGGGGGGGGGGGGGGGGGGGGGGGGGGGGGGGGGGGGGGGGGGGGGGGGGGGGGGGGGGGGGGGGGGGGGGGGGGGGGGGGGGGGGGGGGGGGGGGGGGGGGGGGGGGGGGGGGGGGGGGGGGGGGGGGGGGGGGGGGGGGGGGGGGGGGGGGGGGGGGGGGGGGGGGGGGGGGGGGGGGGGGGGGGGGGGGGGGGGGGGGGGGGGGGGGGGGGGGGGGGGGGGGGGGGGGGGGGGGGGGGGGGGGGGGGGGGGGGGGGGGGGGGGGGGGGGGGGGGGGGGGGGGGGGGGGGGGGGGGGGGGGGGGGGGGGGGGGGGGGGGGGGGGGGGGGGGGGGGGGGGGGGGGGGGGGGGGGGGGGGGGGGGGGGGGGGGGGGGGGGGGGGGGGGGGGGGGGGGGGGGGGGGGGGGGGGGGGGGGGGGGGGGGGGGGGGGGGGGGGGGGGGGGGGGGGGGGGGGGGGGGGGGGGGGGGGGGGGGGGGGGGGGGGGGGGGGGGGGGGGGGGGGGGGGGGGGGGGGGGGGGGGGGGGGGGGGGGGGGGGGGGGGGGGGGGGGGGGGGGGGGGGGGGGGGGGGGGGGGGGGGGGGGGGGGGGGGGGGGGGGGGGGGGGGGGGGGGGGGGGGGGGGGGGGGGGGGGGGGGGGGGGGGGGGGGGGGGGGGGGGGGGGGGGGGGGGGGGGGGGGGGGGGGGGGGGGGGGGGGGGGGGGGGGGGGGGGGGGGGGGGGGGGGGGGGGGGGGGGGGGGGGGGGGGGGGGGGGGGGGGGGGGGGGGGGGGGGGGGGGGGGGGGGGGGGGGGGGGGGGGGGGGGGGGGGGGGGGGGGGGGGGGGGGGGGGGGGGGGGGGGGGGGGGGGGGGGGGGGGGGGGGGGGGGGGGGGGGGGGGGGGGGGGGGGGGGGGGGGGGGGGGGGGGGGGGGGGGGGGGGGGGGGGGGGGGGGGGGGGGGGGGGGGGGGG